>JAMPIV010010817.1:0-242500 GCA_024509875.1 Oreohelix idahoensis | reverse complement strand
TTCAGAAAACATATTCTTACTCAATCTCTGTTCGCGCATTTCCTCTATTTTCCTGCAGGTGTCGTTTATGTATTGTTGTTTGTCTTGTCTGACTCGTTTTTTAATCTGCTTTGTGTATTCCTTGTACAACTCCTGATTTTCTGTATCTTTTTTGGACTTCATTTTTCTTCTCTCTACCACCAACTTCAGTGTTTCGTCTGAGATGTATTCTCGTCTCTTTATACTTGACGTCCATGTATATAGTCTTCTAGGGTGTTGCAGAAAAGTTGTGATGACTAAGCAGAATGTTCAAGCGTTCTCCTCTCTCATTTCTCTGACCCAATCCATAACTTCCTTTCACTCTTTTTTCATGTTCTAATCTTTCGTTTCCAACTTTGGCATTAAAATCTCTCATTATTATCCTAATATCTTGCTTATTTGCTTTCTCTAATGCGTGTTGCAGTTCATTGTAAAAATCTTCAATTTCCTGTTCTTCAGCAGCTGCTGTTGGCGCATATGTTTGTATAATTGTGATGTTCTTTCTTTTTCCTTTCAGTCTGATTGTGACAATGCGGTCATTTATGGGATTATATCCTAATAGGGAGGCAGCTGTCCTTTCAGACAGGTAGAAGCCGACGCCACTCTGACCTCCTCTCTCTTTGCCTGAGTATATGAATGTTTCTCCTGATGGAATCGAAAAGTGTCCCTGGCCCGACCATCTGTGCTCTGAGATGCCCAGGATATCGATGTTTAGTCTTTCCATCTCGTTCTTCACTATGTACTGTTTTCCTTGGTATAAGCTTCTGACGTTCCATGTTCCTATTTTGATTATTTTTCTAAGACCGATGACATGGTTTTCCGTGGTAACACAGTCAGGCTTTTGGCCGTCATCACGATTACCTGTACTGACGCTGCCAACGATCTCTTCCCCAGTTAAATATGATCTGCCTGGCCTGGGGGCCTCACAACCAGATCTTTGCGTAGTATTCAGATTAGCCATTATGGATTTCTTGGCATTGTACATCCAGTAGTTTGCCATTGCTTTCTGGATGGTTCTGGCCGCTTACCATTACAGTCCATGGTGCGCCCTCAGCCCGATACCAGGCCTTTCCAACTCCTGCCCTAGAAGCCGTTGTCAAAATATTGATCATCCGCCCGTTCGGCCAGCAGTTGTGTGTACTGTTTAAGGGGGAACCTCCCTTTTTCAATTTGCTCACTCAGTTCTGCCGGCCAGTCAAAGCCGTTGCCCGGGGGGGGGGGGGGGGGGGGGGCGCTGCCGTACACAAGCAGACTCGAGGAGCCATACGTGAGCTGAACTGGAGTGGGGGAACCAAATAGGATCCAGGCCATCCTCAAAAAGAGGAAGTGACTGCCTCTCACCGTGAGGTACTATCCCTTACACACTACAGCCCTACCCCCCATATATATATATGATATATATATATATATATATATATATATATATATATATATATATATATATATATATATATATATATATATATATAAAACAGTTTAAACTTATCCGATATTTCAGCTGCCATTATAATAATAATAAAACTCTTCAACGAAGGGAGTTAACTATTGCGGATAAAAATAGACTATGAGGACTGGGGTTACAATAAAATCAATTTTGTTCCGACACCATTTATAAAAGAAGCGATCCTCGATCGTATTTTGTATGACGTCACTTTTTTCTAACCACACCCCCTTTCCCCCAATCGTCACACATAGTCACAAATTCTCCCCCCCCCCCCCCCCCACCCCCTTTTTTTTTGTTCTCCGTTTTCTTTCACTTCGTGACGTCATATGCAAAGAAAACTTTCTCATCCAGGAAACTTGATACAACAAATAATGTTTCTCTCATCACAGTTCTCGTCATATCTCTTCACTATGTACTGACAAAAAACGCAGAATGATTAATTGACGTAATATAGATTATAAAGTCATCAATTATTGTCTCAAGTTTTGTTTCTGGTACTCTCCCACGTGCTGTGAAACTGTAAACAATTAATTTGTACATTTTAATGTGCATGAAAAGCACTAAAATATATAAAAACTTTCTGGCTTATATCAGCACTTTCTGAACAAAAAATTTTGATTTTATTGCATATTGTTAGTTTAAAAAATTGCAGGATTTAAATATTAATGACAATAAAAGACACTATTTATCAAAATCATTAATCCAGGCGTTGAACAAGACAAATGTGTCTATGAACCTTAGAGAAAGTTTAAAAAAATACTATCTACGACCCCGACGAGATTCGAACTCGCAATCTTCTGATCCGAAGTCAGACGCCTTATCCATTAGGCCACGAGGCCGCCTGCAAATGATAGCAAAGGAATGAATATGTCATATCGACTATTAAACCGATCCTGCAGTTCTATTTATGAATGTACTGCTACATTTGAAGTACGTTAGCTTTTCAGATGTACCTTATTGTAAATAATCAAACTACTAGACCAGTCTATAACCTCATCATCTTAGTTGCATGTTACGATATCCCTGGTGGGGGTAGTAATGATTATCTTTTTGTTGTTGTGTTCTAAGGCTTTCTCACAGCCCGTACTAAATAGAAAAACATAGGCCTAATGCTTGGCAGTAAATTCAAATGTTGATTCTCGCCTTGACATTCTAAACTTAACATATCCCATAATTTATTAGATAAAACTTGTGTGTCATTTCCCCACTGTTTTTGTCTAACCCTTTGTGCAGTGACTGCTGTCTTGTTAGGGCGCCCGCTATCTGTGTCGTTCTTAGCACTGTGGCAAGCATTGAGAAACCAACCGAAAAACCACTGTGACGGTATCATGGCAGTCATTGTACAGCAGGAATCACCATGGTAATAGAAGGTGACCTAAAACACAAAGAAAAGGAAATCGGATATTGATTTTTTTTTTTCAAGGAGAGAAAGAAAATGTACGGGTGACACAAGACACGGGCTCATGAAATAAACTGGGCGTAGTGATGTCAATGTTGCTGCTCTGTTGTGCTATAACTTTCCGACTATCAGAACATGCCAGATAACCAAGGTTGCCACTCAAGTTCTAGAGATTTTTATTTTTTTCGTACGCCCGCTAATACTCGAGGCGAAATCTCAGGTTATTATTTATGTCTAACCTGACATTGATTTTACGTGAGTATCCCTTTATTTCTTGTACAGAGACAGGTGTCCCTCGCCATTCAGGCAAATACTCGCCGATTTCGGAGGTACCCATTGCAGCTGGGTCGGCTCAGGAGCCGCCAGTCCCTGGTCGACGACACTCCTTCAGATGTCCTCGCCAGGTAAACCCAGAAATACCCAGATTATTTTATGCCTCAAATACACGGGATAGACGATGCTTACACAATCTTTTAGTGCAACTTTAGCACAAATAAGCTGAGTGCTATCAATTTTTATGTATTTCATTTTTATTTTATGTTTTATTAACAAAAATTCACAATTATATAAAAATGATTTTATTAACACCCCAATATATGAACTCTTGAAAAGGAAATATTTTAACAGTAACATACTTACAGTAGTTACATTAACAAAAGTTCCTCAAGTCAAATATAAAATGTTAGTTGTAGCTTGTTACTGTTGAAAATTGTCACTTGTCAGTGACTCGGCATCCATGTCGACAACTTCTCCTTCGTCAAGATCATATGCATGAATTGACAACGTGGAATCTTGATTGTGGAGTTCCAAAATCTTTGCATATCTCTGCTGATAACGTCCTTCACGCACATCTTCCAACCACGCTTTTACTAAGATTAAACTTATGACAAACTCCAATCCTTCAGTTCGCTGTCTGTTAGCCATTCCTCACAAAAAACCTGCTAATACCATGGCTTCACTTTTTTACGCGGTGGCGTGTGTGTAGCCATGCTGCTACAACTACCTAGCGTACCTTCATCATCGCTCATTTTATAATCTTATAATAACAAAAAAAAAAAAAAACAATATCCTGTTTATCTGCTTGAGTCTAAAATTTAAAAAGAATGCCTTAAAACACATTGCAAAAATGACTGAGTATTATAAATGACAGCCATTAACAGAATAACAGGAAATAGATATTTGATGTAAACGAGTAAAAAAAAAAACAACGTCATTGATGTGGTTAAAAACAAGAATTAAATTTAAGTGGAATAAAAAAAAATAGCACATAATTTTTTACATTTAATTATAATATAAATATAATGTATAATGCTCAATGCACAGAATATACATAGATTGTAAATGCCCAATTTGGAAAAACAATACAATACCCCAACGGTATACCCAGATTAGTAATGCAGTGGCAACACTTGAAATGTGCTGCTTCACTCATATTGCCTCATATTGACTATGTCTAAAGTAAATAGTTAAAATTCGGTAATAATCAAATAGTTTAAAAAAAAAGCTCAAACTAAAACTGTTAGTGTTTTTTTGTTACACATCTAGTGCTATTCGAAACGTGCAAGTTGGCAACACTGTCCTAAATATTAGTTGTTGACGGTTCTGATAAATCCCAAAGTGTGCATTTGTGCTATATATATATAAAAATAAAAAAATCAAGAGCACGGTTATTCTAAATTTTTCTCTTTGGTTTTCTGATGTTTGTTTGCATTTATTAATAGTTTTTATTGATTTATTTTGTACATATTTTTATATATGAATAAAAACATTGTTATGAAGTCCATTAGTTTATTCTATTTTTACCTTTTAGAAGATTAGAGAGGGACCCCACAATATCTGAACAGCCTAGGGCCTCCTGAGTTCTTAACTCTTTAGCTCCCGTAGAAGCATGGCCACATTCACTCATATCAAACCTTCCTCTCCTGTGCCAAATGTTCAAGGCTCATCTCATCTCATAATCGTTTCCTCTTCTACCCCGTGAAACGAGGTGTAGAGGGGACCCAAGTGCACAAGGCCCAAGGGCAGACATGTAATCAAAGAGACTTGGCAAACAGGTGATTAGCCCATTGTGCCCGAACTTGCCCTCATGTGTACTCATAATCGCTATAAAACCTTCGAACCACCGAGACGTCATACCAGCCAAAATGGACAGAGCCTCATATACCCGAAGGTTTCGAGGAATGTCCTTCCTCATCTGCACAAAGGCATTTATAGAGGAACTCTCAGGACCCGTAGGTCCGAGGAAAGGAGCAAAATCTGAGACAGGCACAGCAGTCTTTGGCACTGGGAGGTCCCCACTCAGAGTGGTGTACCACACACAGTCAATAAAGACAAAGGTCGTCTGCGGCGTATGTTCAAGGCTTGTTTCATTATTTCATCCATGCTCGTCTTCAGAAGAAACAAAACAATTTCTCGACCCCGACGAGATTCGAACTCGCAATCTTCTGATCCGAAGTCAGACGCCTTATCCATTAGGCCACGAGGCCGCCACGATTTCAAGTCGATTTGTGTACAACTGACATGAGCTTTATTCACATTCACGTACCGCATAGTTGGTGTCATCATCATCAAGTACCGTGCCCAGTGGAATAGGAGATCACGTCTCTCCACATATAGTGGCCATCATTCTATAGAGCGCATTACATTCTTGTTTTTCTTGTGTGTTGGCTCTTCCAGGCTGTAATTTATCTGCCGTTTGTTGTGACATTGTTTAATGTCTATGGTGTTTGTAATGTATCTTCTTCTATGATACTATATTGCTCTCTCTCTCTAGCTATTGACATCTTTTAAAATGTATCTGCTGGGCTTTTGTTGGTTTTGGATTGGTAGTTTTTTGTTTGTTTGTTATTTTTTAAATATATTTAATTCTTGTACTGATATTGTATGGACATGTTTTCTTTGAGATGACCATTACTTCTGTCTTTATGCTATTATGGCTAATGCCTTTATTTTCACTTTCTAACACTATAGTATCAACCATTTCCTGTAGCTCCATTTCACTTTTTACAGGCTTTTCTTTAGCTTGCAACGTATGTCACTCTAGTGTCCTTCTCTTGTCACCTTCTTACTTACTTAGTCGTTTCCCTTCTACCGTGAGGTGTAGAGGTTTGGAAGAGAGAGCGCCAGACTATCCTATCGGCTGTCTTCCTCCTGGCCTGGTTCCATTTCTAGTCCTCGGTCCTTCAAAGATTATCTAATGTTGTCCTCCCAGCGGACTCTGGGTCGTCCTGGGGATCTGGATCCCTGGTTCTTTGTTTCCCATGCTTGTCGTGGTAGCCGATCTTCTCCCATTCTGCAGACATGGCCAAACCATCTTAGTTGGGACTGTTCTACTTGGGTCTGCAGGGGGTGGGATTTTAGGCCTTGACATGTCGTCTGGTTGCGGACCATGTCTCTTCTTGTTACTTCAACCACCTTCCTCAGATACCTCATTTCTGAGGTTTGGTTTGTCACTTTCAAATCTTGCAATATATTTTTTTCAGTCACTTCCAGATGAGCAATAGCTCTGAAATTTGGCATAGTTGTGTATTCCCCATGACAATACAATAATCAGTCGTAAAAATAATAAAATTAATATTAATTTTGTTTGTTTGTATTGTATCATCACTGAAATAGGCGATAACTGCAAATAATCTAGATGTATTCTTTCCAACAGGATTGTCTCTCTTGAGAGAAATATTGAAACTTCGCCCCACCCCTCCACACACACACTATCGCACGCGCGTGCATAGACATACACACAAAAAAGCCTGGGATGCTTAAGCGCTTATCATATATTTTATCCATAAGTGTGTAATGAAGCATAAAGCAGAAGTTAATTTCATGTAGAATCAGCGCCCAGGCTTTTTGTCAATTTGATGTTACATTTTTTTACTGCACGCTATAAACTCCTTGACAAATTATTTGTGGCTTTTCAGTGCATTAAAAGCCTGTGTTTAAAATACTTTTTTTTACATATTTTATTGCTATTGAGACTGCATCATCAGCGCAGGGGCGTCCTTAAAGTATCTGGCACCATGGGTTAATCCTTCATTTTGCACCCCCCTTGTCACAAAGATACAAACTGCACGTATATTTTAAACAGCAAAAACTATCATAATAGTTTTCGATGGCACCCCTTCCTGGCTGTCACCCGGGGCGGACCGCCCCCTCGCACCTCCCTTAGTACGCCACTGATTCAGCGTATCTGAAGTTGTTTGTATTATGTTCGCCAAATGATATTCCTGGCATGTCCTCTTGGGATCTAATTATATTTTCACTGTACAGATTGAACATATCCGGTGACAGCACGTCTCCCTGTCTGATACCATTTTTTACTTACTGACATGTTCCTAGTTGGCTGCTAATCATTACAGATGCTGTTTGTTGTCAGTACATGTTCTTTATTTTCATCAAGTCTTTTCCATCAATGTTGATGCTTTCTAACATTTTGATAATTTCCTCATGTTTCACTTTGTCAAATGCCTTAGTGTAATCTGTAAAACACAAGTACAGATCTGTCTTCACCTCTATGGCTCTTTCTATTAATGTTCTTATAATATGTATCACATTGGGTCGCAAGGTGATTTGGGTTTTGTCAAATGACGAAGATGAATGTGGGATGAAATCTCTAGCCAATAAGTACGGCTGGCGTTATATGGTGAGACTTAGATGTCTGAAGAATTTTGGGATACCCTGTGACATACGTGGATGCACAGAGGTCGTGGTCACAAGAGATCTATAGAGAATAGTAGGGAAATCCTTTCTCTCTCTCCGTTGACGATGGTAGTTCTTGCTTATGCCGAAGCTGTAAGTCCAATGCCTGTCAGATAATACATAAAAAGCATTCGTAAGCCCTAGCCTAACGGGTAAATATTTTTAGCGACCGTGTTGGTATTATGACCGTATACATCAGCAAGTCGTGTGCACGTTTAGCTGTTATGGACATGACTGCAAGTAATGGCAGCATATCTATGATACAATCAATGATAGTGAAGAACGTATTAATACATCTTGGTATCATAGCAAGTAATTATAGTAAATAGTACATTTCTCATTTGTGAGATCAATTACATTTTTAGCAGAATACCATTGTATAAAAACTTACAAATGTCTATTGCAGTTAAATAAAATAATAAAAAAATCAACAGCGGCGAAAAACGAAATAGAAAAAGTCTGTTACTGCGAGCCTTCAGTGGGGTACTGGAAGATGAGACAGGTCTGTATTTCAGAGCTAGCATTTGTGTTAAGAACAGAACTGGTGTAAGGGGAGTAAATCTGAGTATGTTAGTAGAAAAGTTAGATTCTGAGTTGGAGCACTTGTTTGCTTGTTGGCTGTTGAATTGTTTTGAAAATATCTCGTGGTAGTTTCGAGAGATAGAATACAGATAGCGTGGGAAAACGCTGATCATCTCAAGTAGTGAGATATATTTATTCTGTATTGTTTTGAGCGGGGTGAGAATAGCTCGCGGCTAGCCAGCAGATGATTGATTGACTGAGTTGTGTTGACCGTGAGGAAGTCTCGTGACTGCTTTTGAGCGGAACGAGTGTGTTATCTGAATAGTGTGTCCTGGGCGTTGACTGGAGAGAGTCAGCCCTGTAAGTGTGTGTCTGCGCAGAGCACTATGAAAATGGCTAGCGATGGTTTTCGCTGTGTTTTTGGATAAGTGGATATTTGATGTGAAGATGTTAGAGGCCTTGATATGTACAGGCCAGTATTTCCTAGTAGAGGATATTTCGTGAAGATGTTATTTAAGAGGCCATTATTTCCCGCGGAGGTAGAGTTTATGGATATTGAAGTATTTTGAGTACTAAGGCCATGATTTCACGTGATGACATTATGAGTTATTTATAAACTGCAGTGTAGGCAGTATTTTGAGTACTAAGGCCAATATTTCACGTGATGACATTATGAGTTATTTGTAAACTGCAGTGTAGGCAGTATTTTGAGTACTAAGGCCAATATTTCACGTGATGACATTATGAGTTATTTGTAAACTGCAGTGTAGGCAGTATTTTGAGTACTAAGGCCAATATTTCACGTAATGACATTATGAGTTATTTGTAAACTGCAGTGTAGACAGTATTTTGAGTACTAAGGCCAATATTTCACGTGATGACATTATGAGTTATTTGTAAACTGCAGTGTAGGCAGTATTTTGAGTACTAAGGCCAATATTTCACGTGATGACATTATGAGTTATTTTTAAACTGCAGTGTAGGCAGTATTTTGAGTACTAAGGCCAATATTTCACGTGATGACATTATGAGTTATTTGTAAACTGCAGTGTAGACAGTATTTTGAGTACTAAGGCCAATATTTCACGTGATGACATTATGAGTTATTTGTAAACCGCAGTGTAGGCAGTATTTTGAGTACTAAGGCCAATATTTCACGTGATGACATTATGAGTTATTTGTAAACTGCAGTGTAGGCAGTATTTTGAGTACTAAGGCCAATATTTCACGTGATGACATTATGAGTTATTTGTAAACTGCAGTGTAGGCAGTATTTTGAGTACTAAGGCCAATATTTCACGTAATGACATTATGAGTTATTTGTAAACTGCAGTGTAGGCAGTATTTTGAGTACTAAGACCAATATTTCACGTGATGACATTATGAGTTATTTATAAACTGCGTGTGGGCAGTTCTCTTTGGATTGTTATGAGAGGTGGAGACATTGTTCGGCCATATTAGGCTGAACTGCTGTGTGGGCAGTTTTCTTGGATATTTTGAGATGTGTTCTGTAACGTGTATTTCTTGATGTCATTTGTATGGTGTTGTGGCGTGAATAAACTGTTATTAAAACGTCACCAGCAGCTTCACTCCTTCCATGACTTTCACGTGCGTTATTGTGGGGTGCAACAGTCTTTAACCCACACTTATTATCAGTGGCATCTTAACAGCGAGTCTTCACCTAATTATTATTAACAATAGACTTCAATGTATTATTAACAGCACCCTCGTCAACTTACTTTTATCAATTTGCTGATGATGTTCACCTCACGGTGGAAGGGGAACGACTAAGTAAGTAAGTATTGTGGTCACATGACTCATACGGCTAATGGTGCAATTTTCTCCACATTTCATAGCTCCAGATTTCTTTGGCAAAGCCAAGAATATGGATTTTAGCAGATCATCAGGTATTTGACCACTGTTGTAGATGTTATTTAAGAATTGTGTTATCACTTCTACTCCAAATTCTCCCAAAGCCCCCATTTCCTCTACTGTTATATTATCTGGTCCAGGGGCTTTGCTTTGGTGTACGTTGTCGTAATTAGATAGGTTTGAAAGTTATTTATGGTCCCGCCTGAGTAGAGTGGATGGTGATAAGTGCGTGAGAAAAAGAGGTGTGAGAAATAGATTTCACGAGTGAATAGTTTAAGTAGAAGATCTGTCTCTGGAATGAGAAGTTTCTCTAGTCCTGCCTATCTATACGACTACCTTTTAGTACAAGACAATCTTACCCTCCATATGTATGTAAATAAACGTTTAACTACGCACACACACAATTATGTGACAAAAAGACACACAAACGTGAAAAAACTATGGTTAATTGGGTATGGGTCTGACCAACACACAAAGTTAAGTTCGTTGTTGTTTATTATCGTTAAACTTGACAACACCAAATATCTAAAGACAGATCAAATAAAATCAGAATTACATGCATAGAAAATTAACAGAATACATGTGCCCTCCCCCTTATTGAGAAAAAAACCCAACAAGTTAATATCTCCAACGGTCAAAGTTTAGCACTATGTTACAGCATAGACAGTAAAGAAAAGAACAAAGTTCCTACTAAAGCTATCCAGTAAAGTAAACAATATTTAAGCAGAATCCAGATACTACAATTTTCCTGTAACATAGAAAATATTCACTCTCTCTGACATATGTGGCCACTCACTCGCTCTTCTTACCTACTCTTGGTGAAAAAAATCTCTTGGACATACAATTCCTGAATATATAATTTCCAATGTTTTTATCTTCCAAAGTGGCCCCAGTCCCTCCTCCAAATGATTAAATTTTATAAGGGGGACGCCTAATTTGGTGGTCGATTCCTGGATAGACAAATGTCACTTCGAATAGTTAATGTAGAAAAACCGAGATCTTGTGTTCACAGTAAACAGTAGACAATACTTCCAGTATAGGGAAACATCTGGTTGCTAAAACACTGTTACTTATGATGGTGATGGTAAATCCTATCGGCTGGTTCTGGGGTGAGTGCCGATTTTGAAACAGCGTAACTTGCTAGATAAATCCGCTGTTACGACTGTCAAAAGTCAGATAGTAATGTTATTTGTGTTACGCCACAGTGGGCTGATACAAATGAATGAATATCTGGGTATTGGTAAGTCCAGTTAACGTTACTATTTAAAATGTTTATGTGTCTCTTTGGCCAATCCTGTTCACAAGTGAACTTGGAGGTGTAAGCCAAGAAGAAGACCACATTAATCCAATCAGTAAATGAAGAAAAGAACCAAAATAGACCGCTGGTCGCCCTTGATCAGGTCTTGCTTAAGAATAGAGAAACATTATGAAAAAAATGCTACTAATATAGATAGCTACATATATGTACACGGAAGGGGACATCTCTTATCCTCTCCGTCAGTCCTGATTAAAGTTAAAAGGCACACGGTGTCTTTAGCTTATCCTATCGCACGTCGCTTAGCGGGTGCAGGTTTGGTTGAGGTATGCAGCCTTTCCCCTCCTGTCTCGGTCACGATCAGCATACAATGTCTATTATTATTTAATTATCCATATGCGCACCTAACAAATATCGCCTGCCATTAATAGCTATTAGATTGTCGGCGTCTGTGGGTCGTCGTATGGTATTAAATAACAGTCACTTACTAAAATTACACAAAATGAAATATAACGTGAATTCTATTCTGTCACATATCAGTCGCGCCTAGTGTATTAATTAGTCAACTAAAACGTCTCTTCTTGTGTGATAGAGCGGGTGGTAAAATTATCATTAAACTGAACAACTGATAAACAAATAGCTACGCGTTATTTTCCACTGGTCTTTAACAGCTAGACTTTAAGTGAATTATAATGGTAAACTTTAACACTTTAGCACGCTTAAGCACAAATTTATATTACCAGAAAATCAGAATGAAATCCCCACGAAGGCTATTAACACACCTTCCACAATGGTTCTAGACATTGGCATGTAATGATATGATATAATACAACATACCAAAAAGAGTATCATTAAAACTTACTGAATTTATGTGGAATATGTTTCAAGTAGATCAGTATGGGTGTTTTTTACAGGAAAAAAAAGGGGGGGGGGGAGTTTATCAGAATCTCTGTTTGCCATAAAATACATTGACATGTAGTAGAGTGACATCCTAAATACAGCATCAAATTCAGTAGTGGTTGGGTGAATTAGACATAACACTATCAAGATTAGAATTAATGAAAATGTGGAAATCATCTACAGCAATCTAAAATGGGTGCTTTTTACATCGAAGTTTCTATATTGTATACGATCCTATAAATGCACTAACACTGACATATTTCACCCGTGTGTTATCGGGGCCCGAAAGGGGAGCAAAGAATAGTAACACTGTTCCCTTCCATGCATGTCGTAGAAAGCGACTAGGGAGGGTTGGGCATGGGGCTGGTTACCCCATCCTGTAAAAAATTTAAACCACAAAAAACTTCAACAAATATGGACAAGTCAAATAAGGAAAATAAAACACAGCCATCCAAGACAGGGGAAGGTCTTCTCGCAGGGAGGCGTATGATGCAACACAGAGAAAGCCGAAAGGAGTCTGTGTTGCTGACTAACCTTCTTTCTTCTAGGAGAACTTCCAGATTTGGCACCTGGAATGTTCGGACATTAAACGAATAAGGGAAAGTGGCACAAGTAGCAGCAGAAATGAGGGAATATAAAATCGAGGTTCTGGGAATGTGTGAAACAAAGTGGAAGGGGGTAGACAGGAAGAAACTCATCACAGGTGAATTGATGCTGTCCTCAGGACATGAAGACGAAAGTTCACACCACAGTGAAGGGGTAGCTCTTATGTTATCTAAAGAAGCACAGAAAGCACTCATTGAATGGGAAGCTGTTGGACCTAGAATAATAACAGCCACTTTTAAAACAGCTAAAAAGAAAATACATGTAAATGTCATCCAATGTTATGCACCAACTAATGACAAAGAAGAGTCGGTGAAAGAAGCATTTTATACTAGACTACAGGAAATTATGGATAAAGTAAAAAGAAGAGACATCACAATTTTGATGGGTGACATGAATGCAAAGATAAGAACAGTCAATACCGGATTTGAAGAAGTCGCGGGAAAACATGGGCTATGAATAATGAATGAAAATGCGGAACTATTCTCAAACTTCTGTGCTTCAAATCAACTGGCTATAGGAGGAAGCATGTTTCCACATAAGAGAATATACAAGGCAACATGGATATCACCAGACCATAGAACAGAAAATCAGATTGATCATATATGCATAAACAAGAAGTTTAGATCATCATTGCAGGATGTAAAGGTATATAGAGGAGCAGATGTGGCATCAGATCACCACCTTCTGATAGCCAAAGTAAAAATGAAACTCAAGAGATATGCAACAATGCAAAATTATAGACAACAATTTAATGTAGGACATCTAAGAAATCAAGAAACAAGAGACAAATTTGCAGTCACAGTATCCAACAAATTCCAAGTGCTCCAACAGCTGGAAGATGTAGAGAATACAGAAGACTATTGGCAGCAGGTCAAAACTGTATGGAATGAGACATGTGAAGAAATACTGGGGAAAAGGGAAAGACAACAAAAAGCATGGATAACAACAGAAACCATCAATAAGATAAAAGACAGAAAAAAAACAAGAAAGATTTAAACACAAGCAAAACCAGAAGTTCCAAAGCCAAGGCTCAAGAAGTGTACACAGAAGCAAACAAAGAAGTAAAAAGAAGTATCAAAAGAGACAAGAGGAAGTATATTGAGGAGTTGGCAAGAGAGGCAGAAGATGCTGCAGCCAAAGGAAATATGAGAGAACTGTATAGCAGCACAAAGAAGCTAACAGGGGAATACAAGCAAACAAGTTGCCTCATAAAAGACTAGAATGGAAAACTGCTCAGCAGTATACAAGAGCAAATGAAGAGGTGGACAGAATATTTTGGTGACCTTCTCAATAGACCAGCCTCACAAAACCCCCCAGACATCCAGCCAGCAGAAGAAGAGCTACAAATTAACGGTGAAAGACCAACGAAGGAAGAAATAAAGAAAGCCATAAAGCTTCTAAGAGATGGAAAAGCGGGTGGACCTGATGGCATTCTAGCAGAGGCCATAAAAGCAGATATCGACACGGCTACAGAGATGTTATATAAATTACTTGGTAAAGTCTAGGAAAAGGAAGAAATACCAGCAGAATGGAAGGAAGGATATCTGGTTAAGTTGCCTAAGAAGGGAAATTTACAAGAGTGCACAAATTATAGAGTAATAATGTTACTATCAGTGCCAGGAAAAGTATTAAAATGGATTATCCTTGAGAGATTAAAAGAGTCCATAGACAAGAAACTGAGAGATGAACAAGCAGGTTTTCGACAAAACAGATCATGTACAGACCAGACAGCCACTTTGAGAATAATAGTTGAACAAAGTCTGGAATGGAATTCACCACTATACATCGGATTTGTGAACTACGAAAAGGCATTTGACAGTGTAGACAGAGAATCACTTTGGAAATTGATAAGGCATTATGGAGTTCCCCTGAAGATCATTAATTTAATAAAGAAAACATATGAAGACATGACATACAGAGTTCTTCACGAAGGACAGCTTACAGAACCGTTTGGGATAAGAACAGGAGTGCGACAGGGATGCCTCTTGTCTCCATTTCTTTTCTTACTAGCAATAGACTGGGTTATGAGATCATCGACAACACACAACAGAAATGGGATCCAGTGGACTCTGACTAAGCAGTTGGATGATCTGGATTTTGCTGATGACTTGGCTCTTCTGTCCCATAACCGTAATTAGATGCAGGACAAATTGAAAACACTCGATGAGAGGTCACAGCAATTGAGTCTGAAAATACACAGGAAAAAGACAAAAATAATGAGAATAAATGCAGGTAATGATAACAGGGTTGAACTTGAAGAAACACCAATACAAGATGTAGAATCGTACGCATATCTTGGCAGTAATATAGACAAAGTTGGAGGGACAGACAGCGATATCAAAATAAGAATACAAAAGGCAAGAGGAGCTTTCGTTGCATTGGGAAATATATGGAGATCAAGAGAAATCGGATCCAACACGAAAATAAGAATCTTCAACTCAAATGTGAAGTCAGTCCTATTGTATGGCTCTGAGACATGGAGAACAACAAAGACAACAACCAAAAAGCTACAGACTTTCATTAATGGATGCTTGCGTAGAATAGAGGGATTAAAATGGTATGACAAGGTTACCAACGTGGAACTGATGACAAGAACTAGAAGGCAGAGGTAGACCAAGAAGCTCATGGAGAAGAGAGCTGGAAACAGAGGTGAAAATTATGAGGAGAACGTGGAAGGAACTTGAGATGATGGCACGTGACAGGAGGATTTGGCATGTGTTTGTTGAAGGCCTATGCTCCTTTGGGAGTGGAGGGTTATGATGATGATGACATATTTACATAAAAATCTGGCTACAAATTTCCGTAGCCCCAGAGACATCAATCCACATAAATACATACATACATACATACGCATCAGAATCGTTATTCTTCATAAAACACATTGACAATTACAGATATGATATAATAAATACAACATTCAAAATAAGAAAATCATTCGAATTTACAACATGTTGGGAGACGCCTTAGGTCGTTAAATATATGTGTGTGTGTGTGTTTGTGTGTGTGTTTCTTTTTCAAATTGAATGTTACCCTGACACAGAATATGTATACGTACATGAATACATCGTCGCACATATAAGCCTAAATTCATATATACATAAAAAAAAAAAAAATAAGTTGAAAAGACTTTGCTAAAGCATACACTGCCTGTGGATGTTTATATAAGCTTATAATTAAGTGACTGTGTAAGCGATCACGTGCTCTCCTCACAAATTTTCCCCACCAAACACTTGCAATCTTTTCATGACACATTTTCGGGAACTTACGGCCTGGTAACTAAATTGCGCTCCTATTGAAATAATGCTCCGGGCTTTAAAAATGGCGGATGTCTGAGACATATTAATGTCTGTTCATTTTTTGTTTTTGTTTTTTTGTTCTGTGGGCACAACTTCTGGAATTCCCCCATGTTTACTTCCGGCGAGCATTAATAAGCATTTAATATTTATATTAAGCAGTTGATAATGAGTAGAGCAAGTCATATTTGTAGTAACTCGGCCGATTTAGTCGCTCAAGCAAAATACACCCTGAAATAATGATTAAGCCCCACCGCTGAGTTACTCAGTGGAATTATTATTATAATATAGCTTTGTTATAGAGTGGGTGTTTAGTAACTTTGACTGAGACAAACATGAAGTACATTTAAAAGAATTGAATCAAAGTTAAATTGGTATAATTACAAATAACACAATTTAATAATCACTTTAAGTTTAACAGTTTAAAAGAAAGGAATAATAGTTAGTTACAAAATGAGGTTTTCATCATTCGGGTGATGGCTTTTGATAAGAAGTTCAAGTGGCAGCATATAGGTTAACTTAGCTGCTAATGATGATTCTAATCCTCCTTCTGATGGGTAGGTTTTCTGTACACTGCTGTCACTCGTCTCTGGTCAAAGTTCAGACGCCGCACGTTCCAAGAACTTCAAGGAGTAACGGCCAAGCTGGTTCAGCGTCTGTCTATAAGACCCTCTTATGATGGTGTCTCGCACAACGTTTTCAAAAGGTACCACATAACTTGTGTTACCATAGTACATTACAAAACTGCTGGAAATCCCAAAACTCTATTAATTTTAATATAGAAAAATTTTTTTGCCATCGTTTACATTTACACGAAAGACTGTAATTAAATTAATTTAATCCCTCGGGATAAAACTTCCTTCATATTTAAACTGAATAGCTTTAGCTTTACATTACATTTAAATGAAAAGGTTAAAAGTACAGATATAATATGTTTTACATTTACATCTCCACTGTTTGAAAAGCGTTCACAATATAAATTCATTTATGTTTCATTTACATTTACACTTGTGGAAAAGTTTGAAACTTCTATTAATTTTAATATGAATATGTTTTTTCGTTTACATTTACACTGATTGAAAAGCTTTGAAACTGGAAATATTATTCTTAGAATGTACATAATTTCTTTCATCTTTCCCTCCCTGCTTCAAAGGGAACCTGGAACTACTTTATGCTTTTTAGTTCTCTTTACGAAACTATCAATAAAACAATCACCAGCCCGTGCAGTGGTAATTCATGAATCATCATTCTAGATACTGAGGTTGCCAGCCTCAAATGACTTTGACATCCATCACACATTAAACTTCACATGGTATTATATACATATATATGTTAGTTCACATGTTAGTAAAACATGAAATGTATATCACAACTTACGCCAATCTTGGCTACAGTCTTGTTGCTCAGAGGAATAAAAGAGACGAATCGTTCTCTTACACGCGTCTGGGATGTTTTTAATTTTACAATAGATTCTTTCTCAGACTTTGTGTGTTTCTTGAGTTTCCTCGTCCCGGTGTTCCTTATTAAAATGTAGAGATTTCCTGCGCTTTGTAAGTCTTATTTGGTTCTCCGATAAAAGGTCCGGTTAACAAAAGGAATTATGAATCTAGTCTTCACTCTGGCGAGGTCTGATTGTGTCTTGGCGAGCGGGAAATTCACAGTGAAATAAAACTGCGAAATGGTCAGACTATATTCCCTCTCTTCCCACGCCTCCGTATGTTATGGAGTTAAATAAACGCTCCAATCATATTTAAACAGGTCGGGTGTGGTACTTTCAAAATATTTCCGACATGGAAAATTTTTGCAAAGGTCATGTCTCCCTTATATGGTAATATTATGTCAGATGCCTCTTGTGTACAACCTTCCAAACACACCTCTGTCCCTCATAATATTGTGACCGTGTTTTTCTGGCGTAATGACTCAGGGATGGTCGCTAGACACCTGTGTTTCGCCAGACAAACAAATCTGGTTCTATTTAGCACTCCTTCCAAACACAAGCTTGGATAAACAAGCACCATCGCTTGATAAGATGGTCAGACAGATGATGCGATAAAATATTGTCGCTGACCGTCTAATAACCTGGCGTAACTTAACACGTCTTCGTGAAGCGTGAATACGACACAATAAGATAAGAATTACTCCCGTAGCAAATACTGCCATAGGGAGTGGAGTGTTAGAAAGTTTCCTCATGCTATGTCCAGCATAAAGACTAAAATGTATGGAAGAGAAAAATGAAATGCAGAATAAAAGCGATCGGGGAGAAAAATGAAGAAGAAATTATACTGCCGTAGGGCTGGGGGTGTGAGAGATTACCCAAAAGGACAGGGACAGACATTTCGTCACAAGAATACTAAAGTTCATGACAGCTTAGACGATGTCAGTTGTTATGTTTGCTTGTCTACTGATGCGAGATGCCATATGATGATGGATGGTATCCGCATGTCTGGTTTTGTGTAGTGTGCAGATGTGTTCAGTCAAACAATGTTCATACAAAAATAACAGGGCAATCCACATAGGACGTCAGTAAACTCACGACGTATAAAGTCAATGATTCTTGAAACAGCCGTTGACGTTTTTCTTCATTATTTATTGTGGACGCCACAGTGACAAAATGGTTACGCGAATATGTAGACACATCAAACAGTCATTATCACAGCAACATTCAATACAGCAATAGACGGTAGACAGCATTACAATGATGAGTCAGATGCATGTTATATTTCATAGTGCTGTAAATGTAGTCAGGTGGAAAACTCCATCCTTTTCTATAACAGCCAGGAGATAACCAGATGTATGAGATCAGTTCACTCTCCTTAATCTGACTTCAGCAAGACAGACACGTCTGCCGAAGTATAAATAATGTCCTCAAAAATATCCTCTAGATAACAAAGGTTTTTCAAACCTAGTTCAGGTAACCAAGTAGCAAGTAATAGTCCTTGGGACCTGCATCAACCGATGCAGCACAATACAGCGACATGTGAGCTAGGAAAACATCTCGTGACGACGACTTTCGAAGACAGGCTATGAGCCAGAAATCGTTCACGACCAAAAATCGATAGAGTTAATGAAAATGTTAATTTACCTTGCCTCCGGAAATACACAGAAATATTATGCCTCCCGGCATGTGCAAATACACTAGAGGTATTATCTCGAATAAACGAAATATCCATTAAGAGGACTACACATCCCTGACAGAACAAAAAATAGCGGAGATCCCCTCTTCAACGAGGCATCTCTTTCGCCATTCCAAATCGCTCACTCCACTAGTGGTGGGCGGAAACCGATCGACCAAGAAGCAAGACAAGTCATGCGCAGTCCAGCGCAAAATGACCACAGCTCAAAAACTCAACTGCATTCAACCAACGCGAGAAGACAAATGCTTACCGAGAAAAGTAACTATAAATTTCAAGCAGTTGTTGCCCTTGCGTTATAAAATAGATATTGTAATAAAATGATGTTGCGAGAATTTATCACGCAACATATCACCACCTCCTCCCGATAAAAAAAAAAAATGTGGAACATATTTTTTTTTTTTAAATATCAAAGAGCATGCGATAAGCGGCTCAAAACGCACGAATTATGCGCTGATAATTAATTAAATTGCCTAACATGAAGCTAAATATAGAGTGTCTGGTGAGGATATACCTCAACAGAAAAATAAATATGTCTCAAAAAATATTCACATCGGGGAGGTGTCACCAACACACATCACGTTAGCATGTAAACACAATATACGTATGCAAGTTACCATAATCATCATTAAACAGCATACTCTAATATTGTCTTTAAAAATGGATGTACAAATCTGATAGGAAAATTTAAATAGTACATTATTTGACATGTAATGACATAAGTACATAGTAAAGTTAAACTACATGACAATCCAGGACATATGCTCTGGTATTCCGAGGGTAAGTACACAATCTAGAACTCGTCATGCTTGATACTAGTAAGGTAAGTCCTCAGCTCAACAATGACATTCTGAGAAAGTACAAGCAATATAATGCTAATTAATAACTAATATGCTTCATAAGGTACAATACATTATTAATAATTGTGGCTGTTTAGTAAACTAACGGCCCTTATATTAACTACTCAGTCCTCCTCTATCATCTTAAAAAAACGAACAGAAGAAGATGACAACAAAGCACGATAGTGTGTACATATAGAGTAAGTACAGATGTGCTAATCTATTGTAGAAATATAGGTGTGTTAGGACTCTGTAATATATAGGAATATAGGACAGAAGTATCAGTTAGAGTCATGTGGGCATCTAGACAAAATGTCAGCCATCACATTATCCGCACCACGGATAGCTCGTACCGTGAAGTGAAAAGGTTGAAGAGCTATAGCATATCGAGTGGATCTCGAACTCTTCAAATTCTTAGTCTGAATAGCTGTAAGAGCTTTCTGATCAGTCTCTAGAATGAAATGTGCGCCCAGGAGGAATCTTTGTAGCTTTAGAATTGACCAAACCATCGCTAACAACTCACGGTCTAAAACCGAGTAGTTTCTCTCTGCCGCATTTAGTTTTCTAGAAATGTACATAACAGGATGCAGAGTATTTGCATATTCTTGCATCAGTGCTGCTCCAATCCCAGTGGATGAAGCATCACTCCGAAGAACAAAAGTCCTATCAAGAGTAGGTAATCTTAAGATGGGAGGAGAAGAAAATATATTCTTGATTTGGTCTAATGAAGATTGGCATTCTTCAGACCAACGGACCAGATTAGGCGAACCTTTCTTCAACAATGTTGAGAGAGGTGCCATGATCGAAGATAAATTTGGAATAAATCTCCCATAAAATTGAATTAAACCTAAGAGACTCCTAACTTGTTTCTTCGTTTTAGGAACAGAGATGTTCAGTATTTTGGAAGTATTGTGGTCTTCTGTCTTCAAGAGACCATGACCAACACGATGACCCAGGAAAGAGATTTCACCAAAACCAACAAAAGCTTTAGAAGGTTTCGCTGTCAAATTATTCTCACGTAGAGTGGACAGTAAGTCATATAACCCTAAATAGTGATCTTCCCAGGTATCACTGAAGAGACAGATGTCATCTAAGTATGCGATGACATCCGAACGATGTGACAGAATTCGACGCATCATGCGAACGAAAGTTGCAGGGGCGTTCATGAGACCAAAAGGCATAACATTCCATTGAAATAGACCCCTAGGTGTAGAAAAAGCAGTAAGAGGTTTGGCATGCTCTGCTAAAGGCACTTGCCAATAACCTTTAGACAAGTCAAGTTTAGTGAAGAATCTAGAATTAGAAAGTCTAATCAGTAGATCTTCTAACAAAGGCATCGGTTCAGCATCGAACTTTGTGACCTGATTCAATTTGCGATAATCAACACAAATTCGTATGTTCTTATCCTTCTTCCGGACAATAACCATGGAAGAAGAATATGGTGAAGTCGATGTTCAATTATATTTAATTGAATCATTTCATCCAATTCCTTTTCCACTTGCGACTGAAAGTGTATAGGAATAGGATACGGCCTAACCCTAATTGGATTATTGTCGGTAAGAATTATGTCATGTTCTATAACATCTGTGTGTCCAGGAATGTCAGTGAGAACATCCTGAAATGTTTGTAACATCGACGAGACTTGTCGATGTTCGTCACCAGAAAGATTAGGAGAAACAGAAACGTTTTTCCAAGATTCCGTGGAATGTAATGGAACCACTGGAAGGGGAAGGTTGACATCAGAGAAGGTAGCTTCCTCATCCTGTATGACAGACAGGGATGAATAATGACCGTGAGGTGCAGGAGCATCATCCGTTGCCTGGAAAATAGGCAGCAAATAGTCCGGACGTTCGTGAAATTCCGAAAGCATGTTTATGTGGAAAGTTTTATGCTTTCCATCAATATCGACCACATAGTCAACATCGGAAATCCGAGAGACTATTGCATACGGACCTTTCCATGCAATAAGAAGTCTATTTTCCCTACTGGGGAGTAGGACGAATGCTTTGTCACCTGGACAAAGTTGTCGTAGACATCTATTCTTGTTAGCAAACTGTCTTGCCTTCTCTTTAGCAATTTCTGATGAAGCAGTTGCTAGCTTACATGCCTCAATGATCTTTTGTCTAAGAGCAATGACATACTCATATGAGGATTGAGTTTCATCGCTAATATCATCGGCAGTGATGAGATCGTGTAATAAAGACATAGGGCCGCGTGGACGCGCGCCAAAGACAAGTTCGAAGGGAGAAAATCCTGTGTGTTCATTAGGGACTTCTCTATAGGCAAAGAGAGCCGCGGGTAAAACCCTGTCCCAATCTTGAGGATGATCTTCAGTTATCTTACCAAGCAAAGTCTTGACCGTTCTATTCAGACGCTCAACTAACCCATTAGACATAGGATGGTAGATACTACTGAGAGATCGTTCAATATGTAAGGTAGACATTACCTGTGACATAGTGTCAGATATGAGTTGAGTGCCATGGTCTGATAATATTTCTCTGGGGAACCCCAAGCGAGAAAATATCAACCAAAGAGCATCTGCGATATCTGTAGTAGATATGCTCTTAAGAGGAATAGCCTCTGGCCAACGTGTGCACATATCGACACATGTAAGGATAAACTGATGTCCTCTGGCCGACTTGACCTTAAAAGGGCCAATAATATCTATGGCCATTTTCTGGAACGGCCGAATAGGAATGTCAGCAGCCTGGATAGGCGCAGCATGTCGTGGTCCTCTAGATTTGACCTCCTGACATACCTTGCATGATCGGCAGTAAATACGAATGTCCTTATTGACAAAAGGCCAAAAGAAAGCCGCAAGGACTCTCGACTTCGTACGGGCAAAACCCATATGTCCAGCACATTGCGAGTCATGAGCATGTTGTAATATTTGCACTCTCATGCTCTTGGGAACAAGAATTTGCGAATGTGCCGACGTAGTCGAATCTTGTACCATACGTACAAGTACGCCGTTTCTCATTGCAATCCAAGATTTTCTATTTGTATCCTGATTCGGATCAACTTTCTTCGCAAGAACGAAGAATTTTTTTAAAGAAGGATCTTCTTCTTGCAATTTTATGAAAGAGTCACGAGTGATTACTAAGTGACTATCTTGGCTATCAACTTCATTATCACTATTCAGTGAAGTTTCGGGTGTTTGTAGAGCTTGTGCTCTTGTAACTACTGCATTTGTAGCTTGCAGGTTATTATCTTCCCAAGCAGCAATCTGCTGTGGGGTACACTCCCTAACTCCGTGAATACGACCAATAATAAGGTCCGCAATAGGATTAGGTAACATCTCCAGTAAAGAAAGGAGTGGCAATGCGAATTACAGCAGTAGGATATTTTTCTAGAGTGCCGCCAAATGTGACACATTTAATAACCCTTCCTGTAGCACAAGATGGATCTACAAGCGATTGTCTAACACCAATAGTGGTGCATCCGGAATCGAAAAGTAGTGAGACCGGAGGATCATTAACAAGACCCTTATGTAGAATTAAAGAACCCCTCCCGGCATGCGCAACAGCAGCAGGAAGAGCGGGAAGTGGGTGACCACAACTCAAAGTAGTTATGGTACCCGGTTCGAATAAAGTACTGCATTGGGGGCATTTGTTTGCTCTCTCAAAGTCAAAAGCAGAACCAGTGACAGCGTCAAAGTTTTTACTATCAACAACATGATTACAGGCTCCCTCAGTTTCCTGTTGTACAGCATTAGCCTGCTGATATCTCTTTTTTTTTGTGTTGAGATCTACCCCGACTATTATTACCTCTGAAGTTATCAGAGTTATTATTATCTCTGCAGTTATTATTGTCTCTATTGTAATTGTTATCCTGGTTCGAATTCCAGTTTCCACGATTACTATCATGTTCACATTGATGCGAACATCTATTTGTTTGGTTCTGAGGTCTTCGGCAGGAATAACCTCTATTACCATATCCTCTTTTGAAATGCTTATAATTATTAGGATGATAGTAACGACCACTATCAGGTTGTCTCCAATTCTTCGAAGAAGAATCACCATGAAATTGGTTTCCATGATTTTGACAGAAATTACCGCTGCTCTTTCTATCAAAATTTTGTTGGAATCTACGAGCAACGTTTTGACCATACGGAGCTGCCGAAGCAACTGGTAAACCTTCTTTCACCTTAGAGTTACCCATGGTTATGTGTGGGTGTGCAGTTACGTATTGGCAACAGAAATCTTCCATTTCTTTTATTGTTTTAGGTTTACGTTCATGAAGGAAAGCAAGGAAAGACTCATTGACAGACGACATGACTTTGTCTCTAAGTATTAAGTCCATAAGTCCTTCATAAGTTTTTAGAAAGTAATGCGTATTCTTGCAATAAACTCGGAGAATTCAACTCCATTTTCAGGTAACATGTTTTTAAATTGTAGACGATAGCCGTCTTCGTTAAGCTGATATTTCTTTAACAGAGCGGCCCTGACAACCTCATAATTGTTCTTGTCAGGTTCATCCACCATATTTAATATACTTAGAGCTTTACCTGTCAGTATCCCTGATAACTGATAAACATATTTTGCTTTGTCTATGTTATGAGCTGTACATGCTTGTTCAAATCTGTCCAGATAGAACATTATGTCATCACTGGAAGGACTAAAAGTTGGCAACTTAATCTTAAAAGTATCATTATTAGCCTTACCAGAAGATGAACCCTTGTTTGAATCATTACCATTACTCATGTTCATCAATTTCAATTTTTCCAACTCTAAAGCTAAGACCTTTTCTTCATGTTCCATTTTTTGCTTTCTCTTTCCTCTCATCAGATTCTCTCTGTAATCTTCTCTCCTCAGCCTGAGCCTCTATTTGAAGTCTTTCAGCTTCTTTTTCAAGTCTTTTATTCTCAGCTTCTTTTTCAAGTCTTTTATTCTCAGCCTCTTTTTCAAGTCTTTTATTTTCAGCCTCTTTTTCAAGTCTTTTATTTTCAGCCTCTTTTTCAAGTCTTTTATTTTCCGCTTCTTTTTTCAGTCTTTTATTTTCAGCCTCAGCCTCTAGCTGGAGTTTTCTTTCCTCAGCTTCTGATTCCCTTTTTTGTTTTTCCATTTCCATTTGGAATCTTTTTTCATCCACCTGCATCTGCAGTTTCTTTTGTTCAGCTTCCATATGCAGTTTCTTTTGTTCAGCTTCCATTGCTTTATCATATCGAGCAGTTGCAAATTCTTCTAACTTATCACCAGTCTTCCCAAGCAATTTACCCTGCTCAATAAAGTGCTCAAATGTAGACATGTTGTCTAACATATGAGTCCAAAACCTGAAATAATTAACTAATTTATTTCAAACCTAAGTGTAACAAGTCTTAATTAAGCACTTGTATATTCACATCACCTTATATTATCCCAGTCTCTGTGGGAAACAAGTCTCCAATCAAAGAACTTGTATATGAAATATCACCAATCAATTCTTGATCATAAGTGCACTTCTCATTCAATAGTGCACAACACTATTCATCATTCATTTATCATCAGTGTAGTAGTAACAGTGCATTAGCATAGCCCATTAACTAATTACTATAACTGTAAACAATGACTATGTAAACACATGCAGAATGTAAACATTGAAAATGTAAACAATGCAAACAATGTAAACAATAACAATGTAAACAATAACAAAGATCAGCAACAATACAAAAACGTTCGCAGAAATCAACTAAAAATAAAGCAGAAATTAATGAAATATCACAAAAAATGTGACGATATCTGCGCTATAATTAAACAAAATACATGACACCACAGTGTATAAACAAAAATGTTGTATGAAACTAAATTATAGACAAGAGTAGGCTAACAAATACAAACAAATCAAAACAAAACTAAAGAATGCGAAATAATAACGAAAACAATATTAAAACATGTCATCACAGCTAACATAAATAGCAACAGAAGTCGCTTAGCAAATTCCAGTATCGGAAATTTGCAAACCCTACAGAAAACGCTCACAATAGACGACCTCTATGACGTGGCATAATCTAACGGAGACACCACCCAACCGAGAACCCGCTGAAATATAAACATATAAATATACAAATAACATATAGACATATAACATATAGAATGAGATGATACACAGAAGACTCAGCAGAAGTATAAGGGCACAGTTTACATACAAACAGGCCACTTAACTTATAGGCTTCCAATCGTCGAACAGCAGAAAAAACGGATGTCAATCAACGTCCTAAAGAGCGAAGCTCCAACGATGATGGCACATCTGAACTGCTTCCACTGCTAACACGATGGTACTTGAGCTTCTGACATACTGTGTGTTGAGTTGTTTCGGCACTTGACCTTCTAATCCAAAAGTAAGTTGATGGAAATCGGTACTTGGCCTTCTTCAGAAAACAACCCGTTTCAACCGGCACTTGACCTTCACAAAAACGACAGCACTGGAACCTTGACAGCAGCAACTTGCTTGACTTGCGTAAAAGATAACAGCAGTCCGAGTTATCCGGCAACATGTAACAACGCCGGGTACTGTCAAATTCTTGTTTCCGTCAAAAAATTGAAATTTTGACTTTTACCGGGCAACGCCGAGTACTTTGAAAATGGTGAAGATGTTGACTGTATTGAAGAATGTTAATTTCTTGAAGGTTGTTGATGAATTCTTGTTGAAAATGAAGTGGGTAAGGGACCCCGTGTTTGCTGGTACCAGATCAACCCAGCTTATGGCCACCAAATGATGCGTGATGCCATATGATGATGGATGGTATCCGCATGTCTGGTTTTGTGTAGTGTGCAGATGTGTTCAGTCAAACAATGTTCATACAAAAATAACAGGGCAATCCACATAGGACGTCAGTAAACTCACGACGTATAAAGTCAATGATTCTTGAAACAGCCGTTGACGTTTTTCTTCATTATTTATTGTGGACGCCACAGTGACAAAATGGTTACGCGAATATGTAGACACATCAAACAGTCATTATCACAGCAACATTCAATACAGCAATAGACGGTAGACAGCATTACAATGATGAGTCAGATGCATGTTATATTTCATAGTGCTGTAAATGTAGTCAGGTGAAAAACTCCATCCTTTTCTATAACAGCCAGGAGATAACCAGATGTATGAGATCAGTTCACTCTCCTTAATCTGACTTCAGCAAGACAGACACGTCTGCCGAAGTATAAATAATGTCCTCAAAAATATCCTCTAGATAACAAAGGTTTTTCAAACCTAGTTCAGGTAACCAAGTAGCAAGTAATAGTCCTTGGGACCTGCATCAACCGATGCAGCACAATACAGCGACATGTGAGCTAGGAAAACATCTCGTGACGACGACTTTCGAAGACAGGCTATGAGCCAGAAATCGTTCACGACCAAAAATCGATAGAGTTAATGAAAATGTTAATTTACCTTGCCTTCCGGAAATACACAGAAATATTATGCCTCCCGACATGTGGGAAACACTAGAGGTATTATCTCGAATAAACGAAATATCCATAAGAGGACTACACATCCCTGACAGAACAAAAAATAGCGGAGATCCCCTCTTCAACGAGGCATCTCTTTCGCCATTCCAAATCGCTCACTCCACTAGTGGTGGGCGGAAACCGATCGACCAAGAAGCAAGACAAGTCATGCGCAGTCCAGCGCAAAATGACCACAGCTCAAAAACTCAACTGCATTCAACCAACGCGAGAAGACAAATGCTTACCGAGAAAAGTAACTATAAATTTCAAGCAGTTGTTGCCCTTGCGTTATAAAATAGATATTGTAATAAAATGATGTTGCGAGAATTTATCACGCAACATCTACACATTCTCATGAGGCTACCTAAAGTAGAAGCTTCATTCTTCTATCTGTAACTCTGCAAAATGTAATCTTGAGCGAAGGTTGATGACCTTTGAAGAATTTCATTTGATACAAGTTAGACTATTGATGGAGCACTATTGCAGAACATGGGAGACAATACTGTCACAATTGCTAACTAAGATAATATAATTTTATTTATTTGATATTTTAATTAATTTAGATTCCATTTTTTTAATTTACTATCATTGTTGCTTCATTTCTGTGTGTCGTACTTGATGTCTTAACGAATAGATGCTGATCTCTATTATCTATTGTCACATATTTCTATTAGACTTATGTTCATCGTCATCATCATCATCAGGCTACATGGTGGCCTATTTCGACCACGTGGTATTCTTTTGATTTATGTTCTTACGTCTCTTATCTAGCTTATATGTGTGTGTGTATATATATATATATATATATATGTGTGTGTGTGTGTGTGTGTCTTTTTTCTTAATTTAAGATGTTTGCTACTTTCGTTTGTGTGGCACAGTTTTTTCAACCATTTACCACCCGTGTGTTACCGGGACCCGAAAGGGGAGTAAATAATAGTAACACAGTACCCTACCAGGCATGTCGTAAAAACCGATTAAGGAGGGAAGGGCTTGGGGCTGGTTACCCCATCCCATAAAAAAAACTTTTAACCACAAAAACTTCAACAAACATGGATAAGTCAAATATAGAATATAAATGAACTCAGCCGCCCAAGACAGAAGAAGGTCCTCTGGAAAGGAGGTGCATGAAGCAATTCAGAGAAAGCCAAAAGGAGTCTGGGTTGCCGACCAACCTTTTTTCGTCTAGGAAAATCTCCAGGATTGGCACCTGGAATGTTCGCACTCTACACGAAGAAGGAAAAACTGCACAGGTAGCAACAGAAATTAGCAGCAGACTTACACGATTGATATCCTGGGTCTCTGCGAGACACGGTGGAAGGGCGTAGAGAGGAAGAAATTGATCACAGGAGAAATAGTGTTGTCCTGAGAATAAATGCAAGAAACGATAACAAGGTTAAAATTGAAAAAAAAAACACCACTAAAAGATGTAGAATAGTACACATATCTGGGCATCAATATAGACAAAGTTGGAGGGACAGACAGTGATATCAAAACAAGAATAGAAAAAGCAAGAGGAGCTTTCATTGCATTGGGGAATATGTGGAGAACAAGAGAAATCAAGTCCAGTACAAAAATAAGAATCTTCAACTCAAATGTGAAGTCAGTCCTATTGTATGGCTCTGAGACATGGAGAACAACAAAAACAACAACCAAAAAGCTACAGACTTTTATAAACGGGTGCTTGCGTAGAATAGAAGGACTGAAATGGTATGACAAAGTTACAAATGTGGAATTGATGACAAGAACCAGACAAGTGCCAGTGGAACAAGAGTTGAGAAGAAGACGCTGGCGATGGATAGGACACACATTGAGGAAACCTGTTGATAGCATTACAAGGCAGTCCTTATTCTGGAATCCACAAGGAAAGAGAGGCAGAGGTAGACAAAAAAAAAAACACATGGAGAAGAGAACTGGATACAGAGGTGAAAATAATGAGGAAAACATGGAAAGAACTTGAGCGGATGGCACGTGACAGGAAGACTTGGCATGTGTTTGTTGAAGGCCTATGCTCATTGGGGAGCTAAAGGGTATTGATTGATTGATTGATTTCTGGTAAGTCTGGTCGTGTGTTTGCTGAGCTCATGTTGGTTTGGTTCTAAGGACTATCTTCATTGCACACGGACAACTCCATCAGTGCTCCGATCTCCTCCCTTAGATCACACAAGGAGGATCTCAGCACAGTGCACGAACTCCGTAGCACCGGCGAGAATCCTAATGTGTGTATATAGGAATCACACATTATATACATGTTTTTGTGCTGGGTAGGTTTCTAATTTTTTAAATGTTGCCAGGGAAGCGGACTTACAGCCTATCTTTACGATGTCCAACTGCTGTGAGATTGTTAACGTGCGCAACTTGCACACTGGACTTCCTTTTATTTTCTCCCTTATCCGAGAAGGATAGGCATCCGATCTCACTGCCCACTTCCCAGGAGACCGGGGGGAGCATGACCACTGGCTCTGAACAAAAATGTCCATAAATTATATTCCTTCAACTGGGAATCGAACCTGGTACCTGTACATTTCAAGGCGGACGACATACCTCTTGGCCACTCCGAGCTCATGTTGACAATAAAGGAACCGATCTTCTGACAAAGTCTTATCGCTGAAGTAAGAAAAGGGAAATCAAAATAAATAAATAAAAATTCAGTAAAAACTAACTCGACCCCGACGAGATTCGAACTCGCAATCTTCTGATCCGAAGTCAGACGCCTTATCCATTAGGCCACGAGGCCGCCATGACATATGTGGGAAAATTGTCTCCAAGTGACATATATACTTTAAAATTTTTAAAAAAATTTAAGATGTTTGCTACTTTCTTTTGTGTATCACGTAGATTTCAACCATTTACCAGATACATGGAACTGTTGGTTATATCAGGATACTTTGTCATTTAGTGTGCTATTTTCGTGAGTGTGTTTATGATACGCGCTAAACTGTATTATTCCTCACGATGGGTTTTTTTGTTAATAGTTTATAGCGTTGTTCAGAAGCTTAGGCCTAATTGTGTCTAGACCGGTGTAGGAAGCAGCAAGAACTGAATCGGCTACATGCACTGTCCAGTGCATGCTACCGTCAGGTAGGGAACTCTGGACAAATGATCCTGCCTAGGCAACAAACACTTAACTTAGGCACGAAGCACTGTACATTGATTCTTGCCTGAAAAAAAATTAATAGGTATATCGCCCTGAGTTGTAGCTAGCTACGTATTATAATCAATTAGGCAGATGTTTCCACCGTTCCTTCCTTCCTTTATAGACCTAAAGACTGTGAAGACAAAGAGTAAAGATGACTTTATGTTTTGTATTCAGTTATAGCGTGTAAACACGTTTCATGACATTTTTCTAACTTCGTCTAAAATACATGGTTGGAAATTATTATTTCAATGTTCATTCCAAACAGGTATCGGTATGGTGCGTGTAGTGAGATCATAATTTTGGGTTTTTTTTTAAGCGAAGACGCCTGGGCTCCTTATGGGAATATAGTGATTGCTCAATGGAGTGATCGATTGCTGATTGATGAGAAAGGTTTATAAATCAAGAAACGGTGCACTGGACGAAAAATTCAAATGATTCAATTTGGTTACATCTGGACGACGAATAATTGTGAGACCAACCTCTCTCTCTCTTTCTCTTCCCCCCCTTTTCGCTTCGTTAACAGCGAACAAATATTTTGCTATACATCGTCCAGAAAAGTATTACTGGGGCCACATTTACACTGTCCAATGAAAGCCCCCATGCCCACAGATTGTTGGATTAAGTGATCGATTGATTAAAACATCATTAAATGATTGACTGGCTGATTGGAAGAAACAATCAAAAATGGCGGGTTGCCAAGTCGATCGAAATTCTAATTTTTCGACGCTATTTCTTTTGTCATTTTAGGAGCGGATGCCCATGCTCCTTGGGGGAAATAGAGTGATTAATCGATGGACTGATTGATTGGTTTTTGATGTGATACGTTTTTAGAAAGAAAGAAAACCGTGGCGCTGAACGAAACATTGAAATTACTCAACTTGGTTAGATCTATGACTGAACGAAACATTGAAATTACTCAACTTGGTTAGATCTATGTTTGAACGAAACATTGAAATTACTCAACTTGGTTAGATCTATGGCTGAACGAAACATTGAAATTACTCAACTTGGTTAGATCTATATTTGGACGAAACATTAAAATTACTCAACTTGGTTATATCTATGTTTGGACGAATTATTGAAATTACTCAACTTGGTTAGATCTATGGCTGAACGAAACATTGAAATTACTCAACTTGGTTAGATCTATGGCTGAACGAAACATTGAAATTACTCAACTTGGTTAGATCTATGGCTGAACGAAACATTGAAATTACTCAACTTGGTTAGATCTATGGCTGAACGAAACATTGAAATTACTCAACTTGGTTAGATCTATGGCTGAACGAAACATTGAAATTACTCAGCTCGGTTAGATCTATATTTAGAAGGAATGTCATCTATCCAGTTTTACTTTATTAACACTCTTTATTTATACACTGCAGAGCCCTCACCAAGTAGAAAAAAAATGCATTTATCACGTGTTTTTACCTTGGTTTTACTGGCACATACATTTCTCAGTACGTACAATAAATACAATAAATCATTAATTATATTTATGTAAGGATTTCCGATTTCTTTTTAAAGTGGCTCAAGTTTATACTCTAACTACTTTTCAATTAACTTCAAGAAAAGGAAAGACACTAATTTGTCACAAATTTTCTGCGGCACAGGTTTTTCATATACTGTTACCACATAAGTGTCAGTTATTTCAAAGTTTTTAACAAATATAGTCATGTTATATATATTTAAAAAGGAAAATGAATGAGGATTCTGAATGTGTTCAGTTTATAATTTTATGAGTATAAAATAGTTGGAGACTGGGAAAAAAAAAATGTGACCAAAAAAAAAAAAAAAAAAACTTATCAGAATTACCCACTCAAGATAGCTAATGCATCACTTATGTTATCCAAGATACAAATATTTGTAAACTACATTCATTTTGGAAATAAAATACATATGGTTCAAGTTTATACTCTAACTACTTTTCAATTGGCTTCAAGAAAAGGAAAGACACTCATTTGTCACAAATTTTCTGCGGCACAGGTTTTGCATATAGTGTTACCACGTAAGAGTCAGTTATTTCAAAGTTTTTAACTGAATATAGTCATGTTATAGATATTTAGAAAGGAAAATGAATGAAGATTGTCAAAATTCTCAGTTTTAAAATTTACAAAATTTTTATGAATATAAAGTAGTTAAAGACGAGACAGAAAAATATTTTACTAAACAAAAAAACATAACAAACATATCAGACGTACCAATTGATAATAGCTAATCCACCATCCAATATAGAAATCACTGTAAACTATATCCATTTTGGAAATAAACCACACATCAAGTTTATACTCTAACTACTTTCCATGTGTCATCCAGAAAATGAAATACACTCTATTGTCACAAATTTACAAATAATTGAAAAAGATCACAAAATGTGATATATATGCTGAACTGCTCTCACAAAGAACACTCATTACACCCCAACTTATATTTACAACTTAACTTTCGTCTTTCCCCTTCTTGTAAAACTAAATTAGGTCCTACTGGGTCTGATGTTGAAGAATCAAAGTTAGGTGATAGAACCACGCCCACTCTTTCTAACATAATAGGCCTACCTTCATTCTCTGAATCGACATCACTGAAAGACGAATTATTCATCGAATTAGCACTAACATCACTACTGCTATAGCCGTCCTCATCTTCGCTGAAATTTTCTAGCAAACTAAGGGCCTGCTGAGCACTTAAACGAGCAGGTCGCTTTCGAGAAGATGAATTAGATGCCATCGAAAATATGTATCGAAAATAGGTAACCCAAATTTCGTAACAAAAACACGAGGATCCAATCGGAATCGGTTTGAATTTAATAGAAATAGTGACGCTATAACTCTCCCGCTTTAGAAATAATAATAAAAATGGCTATACTTCCGCTTCCCAGTCATCGAAAACTTCTAACTGGGATGAAACGAAACAAAAACTTAGTTCAAACCCATGAGCCAAGATTACTGGTCTTCCGTCTTTAGAGGCTAGAAATATCGACCAATATAACTGGCTCGTCGTCCTTTAAGAGTTAAGTGCTTCCTACCTAGAAGGTACTCTTAAAGGCCGGAACGACGCTGGTAGCGTACATCCGCAAAACCCCTAGAAGCCGAAACGACGTTGGGAACGTCACTTTTGTGTTCTGTGAAATTTGTTCCGTATTTTCGTTATGACTCATAACTGAATACTATCTGTAGAATATCACTAAAAATCCTTCATATTCTAATTCTACATTCATTTATCTTTACTGTGATGTATAATATGTGTGTCTTTGTTGTGTAATAACTCAGAAACTTTAGAATTTATAAAGGTACTGCTTTAAGGTACAAAAATAATTCTGGCAAAACTGATGAAAAAATTCCGGCTTGCAAGAGATTTATGTGTTTCCTACCTAGCTCAAATGTTGCTTTTGTTTTTGTGATATATTGTTTTATTAATGTTTGTACTTCTTGTGGGGACTTGGTGTCCATTAAATTTTCTACATTTAGATCCATGTTGCAGTTTTTACAGTAATCTTTTATATTTTGTTTATGTTGGTCAGGTGAGAGTGAGGTAAGGTAGATCAAGGTCACTGAAGTGTAGGAAGGGTTGTATTTGGTGAGAATGCGTAAAATGTGATCATAAGATGACCTGACCAAGAGAATAAAATGGCGGGAGACCAGCCGGATAAAGCGTCATCGTTTGCTAGTAAGACTTAACGTCGCTTGTAGACTGTTGTTTGGTACGATGTTCTAAGAAAACAAAAATACAGGTAGACGTCATGAAGGTACCAATGTCGCAAACGATATCGTCGCTGCCAGAATCTGTTGAATACCTTCAAGATTATTTACGACAAAAAAAAAGTTAGCTATATAGGAATTGTTAACAAACAAGAACTCGCCATCGAAGACAAATGTTTGATTACGAATATAAATGAAATGATAGACGACCATGTCCCGAATGTTAACGTCCACTTGTTCAGAAACAACAAGTGATAGGAAACTCTTTACAGAGCGATACAACAGGAGGCAATCTGATCATCAGAAGAAGTCCCCCCATCGGACAAGTGTTTCGGCCCAGTATACTCCTTTACACTCTAAGGGGGGCGGGCCCACTTGGGTCATGACTCCCAAGCGTCTCAGCCTCCTGTTGTCTTGTATCGAAAATGAACCCATTTCACTTATGGTAGCAACTTTAATCCACAACTCCGCCAGCCGTGGAGGCAATTGTGAAAGTAACAAAGAGAAGACAAATTATTCCGTTCGTTCCGTCGCACACACTGAGACACCATCGCGAAGCCGCCGAGCCTAGCCACTGAAATTCTGACTCTGACACCTCCTATAATATACATCGCCTGTTGCCCCTCAGTCACAGCCCGCTCACTAGTACACCACAAAACTCAGCGTTTTGTGGACTTAGAAAAATTCCTGGTGTTTTCTGTACCGCAGCGTTTATTGTCACGATTTCCATTGCCCATTGCGGTTGTTCCACAGCCAGCCTGATGCCTTTTCGGCAGTTTCACTAAGCCTCTTCAGTGCCCTTGTTCTCGCCTGTCCCTTCAGCCCCAACAGTTTCAATAGATCATACATTGATGCAGCCACAAGCCCTCTTGCGCCCACTTCAACAGCCATGACCCTTGTAGTGAACCCCTCGTGTCTCAGATCCGCGGCCAGATCACTATATTTGGCCGCTTTGAACGAATGTTGCTCGTCTAATCTGGATTCAAATGGCACGGTCAGTTCAATCAGTATGACCTGAAGCGTTGAAGAAGAATGAAGCACTATATCCGGCCGTCTCCGCGATTTTCTGATACTCTCTGGATATGCCCCTCGTCCAGGTAGGTCTACCGCCATCTCCCAGTCATTTGCACAATCAAGAAGAGATGGTAAACTGCTACCTGGTTTACTCGGTTTGGAGTGTGCTGACTTTCCTGCCCTCAGAAAGTATGTATTTGCGGTGCTCGGCCTGGGTTTGCTGTTCGCCTTCATCCTTGCTAGATCTATTGTCGCAGCAAGCTCATTTAGCACTTTGTTATGGCGCCAGGTGTATCGCCCTTGCCCTAATGACACCTTACACGCTGAGAGCACGTGTTCGTGTCTGCCTCCCCTGGCACAGGGGGCACTGCTCATCATCCGACTTTCCCCATTTCACAGGTTGGTGGCCGACGGCAGCAGGTCATACATTGATCTAACAACGAAGCTGAGCCTAAGAGGTGCCATATGCCATATATCATTCCATGTCAAGGACCTCTGCAGGGCTCCTTCCCATGTAGTCCATTGGCCTTGTTGGACCTGCTGCACTGCTTTTTGCAACCTCTTATCATTCTCAGCCTCTCGTATCTCATGAACAACCATGTCTCTGCGCTCCCTGCTTGATGCCTTGGACCACCAGCGGATGTCTCCATGACCAAATCCCCGTCTATTCGTCTGTGTGTATCCGATTACCTCCCTCAGTTTGAGTGACTCTTGGGCAGCATCAACAGCTTCTTCCACTCTCCACTTCCTTCCTGTTTTCAGTGTGGGCTGAATGGACTTAACCACGTCATCAGCTGACTCGCGTAGCATCATTGCAAGCCTTGCCTTTCCAACTTTGTACTCTTCAACAACTGACTTGAAAGGAAGCAGAAGTTTTGACTTTTTGCAGTACAGTGCTACATCTGACAGACCTGGTGGTACCCCTAGCCACTTTCTCATGAACTTGTTGACCTTCTGCTCTATAGCTTCGACTGTACTTGTGCTTATTTCATATATAAGCAGTGGCCACAGCAACTTCGGTATCAACATGAACTGGAGGCACCACAGTTTGAATTTTCCCAACAGTCTGCTTTGGTCTATGATCTGTAGCCCTCTGTCTGCCATTTCTATTGTCTGTTGCACTGCCTTCGAGTCTTTTAATGAGGCATCGTACACCCTGCCAAGACTTTTAACAGGTTCCTCAATAACAGTAGGGATTCTTTGGTTGGAAACCACGAATATGTCTTCTGCTATCTTCCCTTTCCTGACTGATAGGCTTCTCGACTTCTTGGGTTTGAAGCTCATTCTGCACCAGCTGACTAGTTCATCCAGGCGTTTTAACATCCTCCGGGCCTGATGTTCATCTGATGTCAGAATTGTTGTGTCATCCATGAATGCTTTGAGCGGTGGCATGTGACACATTCCCCCGAGCTTTGGACCTATAGCCATTCCTTCAGCCGCATTGAGGATTACCTGCATAGCCATCACGAATAGTATCGGAGAGATGGTACACCCCATTGCAATTCCAACTTTGACTGATGTCTGTGGAATTTTGCTCCTTCGGGATGTAGACTCCATTCGCCTTTCTCCATTCCTTGCTTACAAGCTGGGCTTTCCACGCATTCTTTAGTAAACGGAGCAGTCGTTTGAGCACTTCAGGGCATCTCTTATACACCACATATGGAACACCATTAGGACCTGGAGCTGACTTGCACCGAGCTTTCTGGACAATGCTTTCTACCTCTTGCACCGTTGGGGGCTTGGTGTTAAATTCAGCTCCTGGCTTACTCGGCCATTTAAGGCCTGCCATGCTGCTGAGCGGCTCATCTCTGCGACCATCTGAATATGTCATTCTAAGGTGTTCTTCCAGGTCTTCTTTATTGATGTTTAGCGTACCCGACCGTGGCTGCTCAAACAGTTCTTTGGCAAACTTGAAGGGCTCCCTGAAGAATCTTTCCCTATCCCTTCGAGTCTTCCTTCTCTTCCTGCACAACCTTTCTGCTCTACAAAGGGCATTATGTTGGCCTTTCAGGTGCTCCCAAACCTGTCGTAACCCTTCCTTCTCTGTGGCAACTGCGTTCTTGAAAAGTTTTCGGGCATGCTTCTTCTGTTTCCTGATTTCTTCTATTTTAATTTGTCTTCTACTTTTTCGTGGTGGGTTACTTTCCCTTGCCTCCCTCACTCCGAACACTTTGCGACAGTGCAGATATATTATGTCGCCGAAGATTTCCAGCTTCTTCTCCAAACTTATCTGCTTCAGGTTGTTATCCAACTCTTTTGCCAAGGCTTCGTCCAGCTGTTCCCAAAGCCCTTTTGCACTGGCAGGTGGAAACTTGATTGCATCTCTCTTCCCGTCCAAGAAGTGTGTGAGATCATCATCAGGCAGATCAACTTGAATGTACTCAGCACTGTGGATTGACTCCTGGCTGCGTTCTTCTAACGTCTTATCCGTCGAGACAGAGCGCTGTTGATCTCCCCCAGATGACCTCCCACACCCCTTTTTCGTTCGGTGAATTTTCATTCCTCTCTGAGTAGAGAACTCCCTACCACAGGCACATGGAAATTCCAGCCGTTGTTCAGAGCTCGAAGTCCGTGTAACGGGTCTGGTCGATTCCAATGAGGCGCCTGTGGATTCATCATTCTCCCCCCCTTTCGGTGAATCCTGGGGGCATGTATTTAATTGCAAGGAGTCTTCAACTTGGTAATGGCGGCAAACGAGCGAAAAGCTCAGCAGCTCTAGTTAAATACTAACAAGTATATTGTTTCAGGTGAAGACAATTCTGCATTAAGGGTCGTAACGGCCTCGTGGCCTAATGGATAAGGCGTCTGACTTCGGATCAGAAGATTGCGAGTTCGAATCTCGTCGGGGTCGATGTAGTTTTTATTGTGTTTTTATTTTATATATATATATATATATATATATATATATATATATATATAATATATATATATATATATATATATATATATATATATATATATATATATATATATATATATATATATATAATAATAATAAATTCTTTAAGCGCCAAACACGGCGCATAAGGAAGAAAACAGTGCTCTCCAGGTTGTTCGTTGTGACGCCACTCCTCTTAGCTCTTGCACATTATTTAGGCCCAACGTTCTTCCTTCTCTTATTATTGTTCCTCTGAGTGTTTCTTTTGGTCTTCCTTTTTTCCGCTTACCCTCAGGAACCCAAGCCTGTAGTGGTATTCTGTTGTTTTGCATTCGTAGGACATGACCGATATATGACCATCGTCTTTTCCTTATATAGTCGGAGACATATTTCTGCCTAGAGTCTTCTCTATTTGTCGATTAGTCTTGAATTCTTTCCAACTGATGTTCATGAGTTTTCTAAGACATTTGTTCTCGAATGTATTCAGCTTGTTCTCCAATGATTTTATTTTCCAACTCTCACAGCCGTATGTTAACACTGAGATAACATTTGAATTAAACAGACGAAGCTTGGTATGTATATTCAATGATCGTAATTTCCAAATGTTAGATAATCTATTGAAGGCGCTAGCTGCCAAAGCAACTCTAGTATGGATTTCTCTTGTTGTGTCACCATCCTGAGTCATTTTACTGCCTAAATAATTGAAACTTTCAACTTTCTGTAGTTTTTTCCCCGTTCAAGATGATATCAAAGGTCTCGTTAGAAAAGTTCATAGCTTTAGTTTTAGAGGCATTTATTTGGAGACCAATTTTAACCGAGAGATGACACAAATTATTTATTGCTTCTTGGGATTGTCTTGGTGTTGAACTTAAGAATGCTACATCATCTGCGAAATCCAGGTCCCCCAGGAATTTTCCATTTGTCCATTTTATACCCAATTGTTCATTGTGGGTATAGTTTCTCATAACCCAATCAATAGCTATTCCAAAAAGTAGTGGTGACATAATACAGCCTTGTTTCACCCCTGTTTCTACTGTAAACCATTCTGTATTCCCTTTATTTGTTCTAACACAACATCTTGCATTGTCATATAGCGCTTTGATTATATTCACATATTTTGTTGGAAAACCATAGATTGTAAGTATCTTCCACAATGATGGGCGGTGTAGACTATCAAAGGCTTTTTGAAAATCGACGAAGGTGATAATAAGTGGCGATTCCCTTTCCACTGATTCTTCTATAATTGTTCTTAGTGTGAATATTTGATCAATACATGATCTTTTCGGCCTGAAACCCGCTTGTTCTTCTCTGATCTTTTCGTCAGCATGCAATTTAAGTCTTTCTAACATCATGCAACATAATAATTTTCCAGGTACTGATAATAGAGATATACCACGCCAGTTATTACAGTCTGATAGATCACCTTTCTTCGGTAACTTTACAATAATACTGTCTTTCCATTGTTGTGGTGGTTGTTCTTCTCTCCATACTTCATTTATAATATCTAAAATTCTCAAGAGGTTGTTGTCATTAACTGCTTTAATCATTTCCCCTGAAATTTCGTCAACTCCAGCAGCTTTAAAATTTTTTAATCTTTTAACGGCTTGTTTGATCTCGTCCAGCGTGAATTCATCGCAAGTTATTGGCAAGGTGGTTGTGGATGTTTCATTATTAAAATCAGGTGTTACTGTTGGTGGTGGTCTGTTTAGCACCTCCATGAAGTGCTCAGCCCATCTCTTCATTTGTTCTTTTTCTGTTGGTATTGAATTCCCTAATTTACCTTTAACAGGTGTTTCCATAGCAGTAGGCTGGTGACATAGTTGTTTTGTAATTTGATAAAGGCACTACCAGTTCTTGCAGCATTTTCAGCTTCTACGGCCAGTTCATTGATGAAATGTCTTTTATCTCTTCGATATATATATATCCCAACTAACATAATTACCGATGTATGTTACGTCGGTCGGTCTCACTCAAAATAATAACTCACGCCAGAAAAAAAATGCGCAACACATGGTGTGGAACTTGCGCGGCGTGGATGTTATATAAAACAAATACTTTGGTTTTATTTTTTATTTTATTTTTTTAAATATTCTTTCACGAAATTGGTAGCGATCGACAATGAAAAAGTGCGTAAAAATTGGTGTGCATGAGCTCTCACCCGATGTACAAATCATGAAAACTTGAAAGTTGTTGTTAAAACCATTTATTCGAACACTCTTTGAAAACAATGCACGCACTTTCACACGCAATGTTGTCATCAAAGAACTTTTAAATTGAATCTAAAATAACACAATTCTCGCCGTGTGTACGTTGGTCGCAGCTGAGGAATGCAACCGTGTAGAAAAATTGTATTGCTTCCATTATATATACTCTGCCGAAAATAGTTACAATCAACAAAGAAAAGCGTTCAAATGACGGTGTTCATGAACAGTTTGATTACACTGTATAATGGAAAGAAACCACAAACACTCTAAGAATGTACTTCTATCTGCTCATCCGGGAATGGAAACAGCACACTATAATTAAAAACCCGTCAAGTTTGACGGGTTATTGCTAGTATATATATATATATATATATATATATATATATATATATATTATATATATATATATATATATATATATATATATTATATATATATATATATATATATATATATATATATATATATATATACCATATATATAATATATATATATATATATTATATATATGGTATATATATACCATATATATAATATATATATATTATATATATATGGTATATATATATCACATAAGCTAATACAGATGAAAAACCTGTGGCAAGGCACAAGCAAAGAAACAAAGTTACAACTGATCAGAGCATGTATATTCCCAGTAGCAACATACGGCTGCGAGACTTGGACACTCAATAAAACAGTTGCAAAAAAGATTACTGTTACGTGCAAATAATTCTTTTTTTCCAAAGTCTTTGTATGATCGTTTTTCGTATGTATGATCATTATTTGACTGAAATGCATGTTATATATATTTTATGGTCAAAGGGACAGAACCCGATATATCGATACTGCTATTTTTTATGAGTTTACCTCCTCTTGTATAGAGACACGTTCGGTCTATAATGTCTTGAACGAAGCGTGACCATATCTCCTTATTTGGTAGTATCAGTCAACTGTTGTAGATGTTTGAAACCTTTCTTAACGCTTCTGTTCATGTCCATAAAAGGCGCGACTGTGTAAGACTTTTATCTCGAATGTTCTTAGAATCGTCTTATTGTGAACAGCGACTCAGAGATTGTCACTCTGCGCATGTCTCGACTTGGTTGTCGTTGGTTGTTCCGCCCAGGTCGGGGAGTTGAGAAATGGACTGATTAGCGAGCGGACGCGACTGCGTCTTGTGATTCTCTGAGGGAAATACATTGTCTTTGTGAGTTAGTTAGCTAACTAGACTATTTCCCCGTATTATTCAAGCCTGCCTGGAGGCATATGTTCATGGTTGATTTTCCGAAATAAGGTAATTCCTCTTGTATCGAACTTTAGGCTATCATCTAGAGGTTCGTCATTTTGTCGCCTTTTTGCTTGCCTGTGTGATTCAAAATGGAGAGGTACTTTGACTAGGATTAAGTCATCGGTATCTTTATACCTGAACTAGTTATATATCTATGGGTCGCTCTAGACCAACAAGACTATTGTCTGTGTTCCAGGATTCGTTATATCAGAGATCACGTCCAAGTCAAATGGTTAGACTTAGGAAGGTTATAAAGGTCGAGCTGACCTGTAATCCATGTATGCTACTCACGTGCAGACAGTAAACGGACGTATTGTATACATCTGATCTGCTAGCATCAGGAAGGAATAATTATTATTGTCTATGAACATTAAGGATCTGCAGCGGACCACGGTTGCAGAAGTTATATGTATTATTTATCAAGCTTCGCTATGATATTTGTTTTCCATACAACTATTGAGTATTGACTCCTACATGACTGTCAGTTAACATGAGTTTGAATGCTGCATTCGTTATACTATGCTGATGATAACATAAGTATCATGACTGTTTTGTGGCGTGCAATAAATGGTATAAACCTAAAGCGAAGTTACCATTTTTATGACTCTACACGTCATGTTGCCTGTGGTGTACCCTGAACTGTTCTACTGCAACACACACACCGCAACAATCTAAACCAGATAAGACACCCACATCTTGCATTGTAATACCTGGTGTCGATAGAGGTGGTAATTTGACGGCATCCTAATTCCACCCTTATCAATTCATGGTGGCCAATAGTTGGTTTATTCTGGTACCAACTCTCAAGGGGGTCAACAAACCCAGACATCATCAGCAGACTACAAGACAACATTGCAGTTGCTATTCATCACCTTTGATGAAATTTTTTTTTGAAAGACGCAGCAGTACTGACAGTTGTTGATATTTTGAAACTACCCGGCGCTGCTCGGCGGTATTGAAGTTTGTCTACAAATAGAAGGACAAGTACCGAGCGAATGGATTTCCTGATCTGTTGAGAAGAAGGACAAGTGCCGTAACAACTGTTCCGGTCTCAGAATTACTGTTGCAGATTCAGAAGGTCAAGTTCAGAAGCTGTTTCCTGTCAGAAGCTGTTTCCTGTTAGAAGCTCATTTCCTTCGTCATGGCAGTTTACGAGAGCAGATATGGATCAACGTTGGATCATTGTCCTAAGAATGCTGATCACATCCTGTTCTGAACTGTGCTGACGTTGTGGATACATAGAAGTTAAGTGGCCTGTTTTGTTTGTGAACTGTGCCCTTATGTTCTAACTGAGCCTTCTGTCTATCACATTTTTCGCACTCTTTATATGTTTACATGTTATATGTTATTTGGATTTGTATTTATATGTTTATATTTCTGCGGGTTTTCTCGGTTGGGCGGTGTCTTTCAGTAGATGATACCACGTCACAGAGGTTCTACTGTTAGCGTTTTCGTTAGGGACTGTGCGAATTTCCTACTGTGAAATTTGCTAGCGACAATCGTTGCTATATCTGTTTAGTTGTGACGAGTTGTGCTTTATTTTCGTTTTTTGTATATATTTTTTTTTTTTGTTTCTCTCTTTCTTTCTGTTTTTTAGTTTCGATTTCAATTGTTTGTATTTGTAGGTCTCCTCTTTTCTATTATTCAGTTCTTCACGTAAATTGTTGTGTATATACTGTAGCGTCATTTGTTTGTCATATCTTCGCATTCTGTCATCATATTCTTTTTAGTTTCGCTGTTTATTTATTTGACTTATGCGAATGTTTTCGTGTTGTTTGATCTTTGTTATTGTTTACATTGACTCTGATCTTTGTTATTGTTTACATTGACGTTGATCTTTGTTATTGTTTACATTGACTCTGATCTTTGTTATTGTTTACATTGACTTTGATCTTTGTTTTGTTTACATTGTTGGTACTTTGTTATTGTTTACATTGTCTTGTTATTGTTTGCATAGTTCTTGCATAGTTAGCTTTCACTATTGTTACATATATGCTCATGCACTATTGATCTATAGTGCACTTATCATAACTAGCTGGTGGTTTTTTCCTTATGCACTATTGTAGTGCAGTTATGATAAATAACTGATGGTTATGCACTGATTTGGGTAGTGCACTGATAATTAAGAGGTGACTTGTGATATTATTGTACAACTGATAATACAAATTGGTGTCAAGTCTTGTTTCCCACAGAGATTGGAGTAAACATAGTAATTATACAAGCACTTTATTAAGTCTTGTTGCTATTAAGATTGAAATAAGATAATTAATTATTTCAGGTTCTGTACTCACATTTTAGACATCATGTCTACATTTGAGTACTTTATTGAGCAGGGTAAAGCCCTTGGGAAGACAGGTGATAAATTAGAAGAATTTGCGACTGTTCAATATGCCAAGGCATTGAAGTCGGAGGAAAAGAAAATGAAAGAACTAACTGAACAAAAGAGAATAGATGCTGAAAATTTAAAACTGCAGATGCAGGTAGATGAAAAGAGATTACAAATGGAAATGGAAAAACAAAAAAGAGAAGCAGAATCTCAGGAGAAGAGACTTCAGGCTGAGGTTGAAAATAAGAGACTTGAAAAAGAAGCTGAAAATAAGAGACTTGAAATAGAGGCTGAAAATAAAAGATTAGAAAAACAGGCTGAGGCTGAAGAAAGAAGGTTACAAAGAGAAGCTGATGAGAGAAAAGCAAAAATGGAACATGAAGAAAAACTCTTAGCTTTGGAGTTAGAAAAGTTGAAGTTATCTAGTAATGCTAATGATGCTAATAAGGTATCATCTGCTAATAAGTCTAGTGCTGTTGATTTCAAGCTTAATTTACCAGCATTCAATGCTTCAATTGATGATATAACATTTTATCTGGATAGATTTGAAAGTGCATGTAAGGTGCATAATATAGATAAAACATTATATGTTTATCATCTGTCCAAGATACTTAGAGGTGATGCTTTGACTTTGTTGGGTATGGTAGATGTGCCTGACAAGAACAACTATGAGGTTGTCAGGGCGGCATTGTTAAAGAAGTACCAACTTAACGAAGACGGATATCGTCTTAAATTTAAAAACATGTTACCAGAAACTGGAGTTGAATTCTCAGAATTCATCTCAGGCATACGTCTTACTTTTTTACGATGGGTTGAGCTTTCTAAGACAGAAAGTACATTTGAAGCCCTCATGGACTTACTTCTTAGAGACAAGGTTATGTCTTCTGTTAATGAAGCTTTTCTTTCTTTTCTTCATGAGCGTAAGCCTAAAAATATAAAAGAAATGGAAGAATATTGTAGCCAGTATGTTACTGCACATCCTCACATAACCATTAGCAACTCTAAGGTAAAAGAAGGTCTGCCAGTTGCTTCGGCAGCACCTTATGGCCCGAATTTTATGCGTAAATTTCAGGGTAGCCAGCAAAATTTCAATAAAAAGAGTAACCGTAATTATGCCCAGAACCATGGTAATCAATTTCAGGGAGATTCTTCTTCCCAGAACTGGAGACAACCTAATATTACACGGTATTCTATTCCCGGTAACTTTAGAAATTTTCATAAAGGTAATCGGTATAGAGGAAAAATATTTTTTGCAGAGACCTCAATACCAAGATAATAGAGGTTCTCAACAGCATAGAGATGGTAATGACAGTTATGGAAACTGGAACGCAAACCAGGATAAAAATTACAGTAGGGACTTTAATGATAATTGCAGAGGCAATAATGGTCGCGGTAGATCGCAACAGAAGAGAAAAAGATATCAACAGACAAACTCTGTTCAACAAGAATCTCAGGGAGCAGATAAACAGGTTAATAATGATAAAGACCATAATGCTATCGGATGCTCATCTTTTGACTTTGGTAGGGCAAATAAATGTATCCAATGCAGTACTTTATTTGATCCGAAAACCATTAGTACTCTAAGCTGTGGTCATCCTTTGCCCGCTCTTCCTGCTAATGTTGCTCATGATGGGAGAGGTTCTCTTATATTACATAAGGGGCTTGTAAATAGTAATCCAGTCTCGGTGTTGTTTGATTCTGGATGTACTACTGTCGGGGTTAGGCAATCTCTTGTAGATCCATTCTGTGCTACAGGAAAGGTCATCAAATGTGTCACATTTGGTGGCACGTTGGAAAAATATCCTACTGCCATAATACATATTGCTACTCCTTTCTTCACGGGAGAGGTCCACGCGTGTCTACTTCCAAACCCTATTGCGGACCTTATTATTGGTCGTATTCACGGAGTTAGGGAATGTACCCCACAGCAGATTGCTGTTTGGGAAGAGCAAAACATTGAAGCTACCAATACGGTGGTCACAAGAGCACATGCTCTGGATCCACCTCAAACTTCATTAACTAATAATGATGAAGTAAATGAACAAAATAGTCACTTGACTATTACACGTGACTCATTTATCAAATTGCAAGAAGAAGATCCGTCGTTACAAAAATTCTTCATTCTAGCAAAAAAAGGTGATCCTAATCAAAATACTAATAGAAAATCTTGGATTTCTATGAAGAACGGCGTACTTGTACGTATGGTACAAGACTCGACTACATCCACTCATTCACAAATTCTTGTGCCTAAGAGCATGAGGGTGCAAATATTGCAACATGCTCATGACTCGCAATGTGCTGGACATATGGGTTTTTCCCGTACAAAGTCGAGAGTTCTTGCGGCTTTCTTTTGGCCATTTGTAAGCAAGGACATACGAATGTACTGTCGCTCTTGCAAAGTATGTCAGGAGGTCAAATCTAAAGGACCACGACATGCTGCGCCTATTCAGGCTGCTGACATTCCAATTCGCCCTTTTCAAAAAATGGCAATAGATATTATCGGTCCTTTTAGAATTAAGTCGGCTAGAGGGCATCAATTTATTCTTACATGTGTCGATATGTGCACACGTTGGCCAGAGGCAATACCTCTCAAGAGCATCTCAACTGCTGATATCGCAGACGCTCTTTGGGTGATATTTTCTCGCTTGGGTTTTCCCGGAGAAATATTGTCAGACCATGGCACTCAACTGATATCAGACACTATGTCACAGGTAATGTCTATGCTACATATAAAAAGGTCTCTCAGCAGTATCTATCACCCAATGTCTAATGGGTTGGTCGAACGTTTAAATAGGACTCTAAAAACTTTACTGGGTAAAATAACTGAGGATCATCCTCAGGATTGGGACAGGGTCTTACCCGCGGCTCTCTTTGCGTATAGAGAGGTCCCCAATGAACATACGGGGTTTTCCCCTTTTGAACTTGTCTTTGGCGCGCAACCGCGCGGCCCTATGTCTTTACTTCACGATCTAATCACTGCCGATAATATTAGCGATGAGACTCAGTCTTCTTATGAGTACGTCATTGCTCTTAGGAAAAAAATCATTGAGGCATGCAGACTAGCAACTTCGTCTTCCGAATTTGCTAAAGAAAAGGCAAGGCAGTTTGCGAATAAGAATAGATGTCTACGACAACTTTGTCCAGGTGACAAAGCTCTCGTCCTACTTCCTTCAAGGGAGAACAGACTTCTAATTGCATGGAAAGGTCCATATGCAATAGTCTCCAAAATTTCTGATGTCGACTATGTTGTCGATATTGATGGAAAGCATAAAACTTTCCACATAAATATGCTCACGGAATTTCATGAAAGACCAGACTATTTGCAGCCTATTTTCCAGGCAACGGACAATTCTCAAGTACCTCATGGTCAATACTCATCGCTGTCAGTTATACAGGATGAGGAAACTACTTTTTCTGATGTCAATCTTCCTCTTTCTATGGTCCCACTTTATTCTACGGAATCTTGGAAAAACGTGACCGTTTCTCCAAATCTTTCCGCTGAGGAACATCGACAAGTTTCTTCGATGTTGCAAACATTTCAGGATGTTCTTACAGACATCCCGGGACACACACATGTCATTGAACATGACATTGTGCTAACTGATCATAATCCTATCAGAGTCAGACCCTATCCAATACCTATCCATTTCCAGTCTCAAGTCGAAAAAGAATTGGATGAAATGATACGTTTGGAAATCATTGAACCATCCACTTCAGCATACTCTTCGTCTATGGTTATTGTTCGAAAAAGGATAATAACATTCGCATTTGCGTAGATTATCGCAAATTGAACCAAGTTACGAAGTTCGACGCTGAACCTATGCCTTCATTAGAAGAGCTACTCAATAAACTTTCTAATTCTAGATTCTTTACCAAACTAGATTTGTCTAAAGGTTATTGGCAAGTCCCGCTAACTGAACGTGCCAAACCTTTTACAGCTTTTTCTACACCTAGGGGTTTATTCCAATGGAATTTCATGCCTTTTGGTCTTATGAACGCCCCTGCTACATTCGTACGCATGATGCGGCGAATTCTCGCATATCGTACAGATGTCATAGCATATCTAGATGATATCTGTCTATTCAGTGATTCCTGGGAAGATCACTATTTGGGTTTATACGAATTACTGTCTACTCTTCGCGAGTATAACTTGACTGCAAAACCCTCTAAAGCCTTTATAGGATTTAGTGAGATTTCTTTCCTAGGTCATCGTGTTGGTCATGGTCTTTTAAAGACAGAGGACCACAATGTTTCAAAAATACTTAACATTTCGGTCCCTAAGACAAAGAAACAAGTAAGGAGTCTATTAGGTTTGATCCAATTCTACGGACGATTCATTCCGAATCTGTCCTCCATTATGGCACCGCTTTCTACTTTATTGAAGAAAGGGTCGCCTAATTTGATCCGCTGGTCAAAAGAATGTCAATCCTCATTGGACCAGGTTAAAGACCTATTTTCATCTCCACCTATTCTTAGGTTACCTACTATTGAGAAGACTTTTGTTCTTCGAAGTGACGCCTCGTCAACTGGGATTGGGGCAGCACTAATGCAGGAGTATTCTGATACTCTGCATCCGGTGATGTATATCTCTAGGAAATTAAATGCTGCAGAAAAGAATTACTCGGTTTTAGACCGTGAGTTATTGGCTATGGTATGGTCTATTCTGAAGTTACAAAGATTTCTTCTAGGCGCACATTTCATTGTGGAAACCGACCAGAAAGCGCTTACTGCTATTCAGAGCAAAAAACTTGAAGAGCTCGAGGTCCACTCGTTATGCCATAGCTCTTCAACCATTTCATTTCTCGGTTCGAGCTATCCGTGGTTCGGATAATGTAATGGCGGACATTCTGTCCAGATGCCCACACGATTCCACATGATTCTTCTGTCATATATATATTTCCTGATATACAGTCCAATGTTATAATGACATGTTAGTAGATTTTTTTTTTCTCACTTTTTTGAGGGGGAATTTATAACATTGTTCCATGTAATTATCTAAGAAGGCTTAGTTAGTGATATACGGGCCAAAAGATCACTCGGCCACATTTAAATAAATTATTTTCAGGATTGTATTGAGAGATTTACCAGTTGTCTTTAAGATTTGTGTTATTGATATTTTCGCAGCACATCATTGAAGATGCGAGATTGTGTCCATTGTGGAACTTTGAGTATATCAAGTCCTGTCCTAGATTGGGAGCGGATGATGTCCACATCTTCTTCTATTGAATGTTTTATGTCAACGAAGATCAACACATGTATTACTTATTAGTTACTGATGCATTACATAATGTAATAAAATAGTGCGGTATATTAATATATTACACCGCTATTTGCAACACATTGTATGATATCATAATAATATATTTGATTTCATATATTGGTATGAGAATAATTTGACTTTTATTATGATGTTGCCAGCATTGTGGTTTGTGTTGGTGGCACCTTCCTGGGATATATACGCGTATACTTAGATAAATTTTTCTCTAAGGACCTGGGATATGATCTCAGTTTCGCTCCAAGTGTTGAGCTATTTTGTTAGGTATATCCGCGCATCATACGTGCGTTAGGAGCCTAGATTTTTCCGGCTCCAGGATTTTTAAAAAAAATGTTTCATTTTTTTTTCCCGGGAGGGTGCGGTAATGTTACGCACAAATAATTACTTTTTTCCAAAGTCTTTGTATGATCGTTTTTCGTATGTATGATCATTATTTGACTGAAATGCATGTTATATATATTTTATGGTCAAAGGGACAGAACCCGATATATCGATACTGCTATTTTTTATGAGTTTACCTCCTCTTGTATAGAGACACGTTCGGTCTATAATGTCTTGAACGAAGCGTGACCATATCTCCTTATTTGGTAGTATCAGTCAACTGTTGTAGATGTTTGAAACCTTTCTTAACGCTTCGTTCATGTCCATAAAAGGCGCGACTGTGTAAGACTTTTATCTCGAATGTTCTTAGAATCGTCTTATTGTGAACAGCGACTCAGAGATTGTCACTCTGCGCATGTCTCGACTTGGTTGTCGTTTGTTGTTCCGCCCAGGTCGGGGAGTTGAGAAATGGACTGATTAGCGAGCGGACGCGACTGCGTCTTGTGATTCTCTGAGGGAAATACATTGTCTTTGTGAGTTAGTTAGCTAACTAGACTATTTCCCCGTATTATTCAAGCCTGCCTGGAGGCATATGTTCATGGTTGATTTTCCGAAATAAGGTAATTCCTCTTGTATCGAACTTTAGGCTATCATCTAGAGGTTCGTCATTTTGTCGCCTTTTTGCTCGCCTGTGTGATTCAAAATGGAGAGGTACTTTGACTAGGATTAAGTCACGGTATCTTTATACCTGAACTAGTTATATATCTATGGGTCGCTCTAGACCAACAAGACTATTGTCTGTGTTCCAGGATTCGTTATATCAGAGATCACGTCCAAGTCAGATGGTTAGACTTAGGAAGGTTATAAAGGTCGAGCTGACCTGTAATCCATGTATGCTACTCACGTGCAGACAGTAAACGGACGTATTGTATACATCTGATCTGCTAGCATCAGGAAGGAATAATTATTATTGTCTATGAACATTAAGGATCTGCAGCGGACCACGGTTGCAGAAGTTATATGTATTATTTATCAAGCTTCGCTATGATATTTGTTTTCCATACAACTATTGAGTATTGACTCTACATGACTGTCAGTTAACATGAGTTTGAATGCTGCATTCGTTATACTATGCTGATGATAACATAAGTATCATGACTGTTTTGTGGCGTGCAATAAATGGTATAAACCTAAAGCGAAGTTACCATTTTTATGACTCTACACGTCATGTTGCCTGTGGTGTACCCTGAACTGTTCTACTGCAACACACACACCGCAACAATCTAAACCAGATAAGACACCCACATCTTGCATTGTAATACCTGGTGTCGATAGAGGTGGTAATTTGACGGCATCCTAATTCCACCCTTATCAATTACATCATTCGAAATGAAATGCTACAGAAGGATGTTGAGAATACCCTGGACAGAAAAAAAGACCAACAGAGAAGTACTGCACTCACTAAACGTACAGGAACATTGGCTCCTAAATACCATCGCAATAAGGAAGCTGAAATTTTTCGGTCATATAAAAAGACATAATAGTCTGGAAAAAACAGTGATGGAAGGCATGGTCCCTGGAAAAAGGGGAAGGGGTCGACCTAGACGACGGTGGACCCAGGACATCACAGAGAGTCTGAACTTGTCTTTGGCTGATGCAGGTCGACTTGCCCAGAATCGTGATGCGTTCAGAGCAGCTGTAATGGAGACAACGTTCTGGAAAGAATATGTCACATGATGATGATGATGATATATATATATATAAACAAAGAGTTGTTCACTTGTGTTGTTTACTTTCTTCCATGTTGCGATGTCAAACCGTCCAGTATCTTGTCTCATTTGTGTTCTCTATTCTCTTGTTCCTATTGTCATGATTTTATTCCAGTTTTCGTGTTCTCATAACGTGCCCACAGAAAAGTGAAATGCTTGCTTCTAACATGAGTAAGCTCCCTTTGTGCATTGGCCTCTCTCGGGACATCCTAATTACTCTTATTAGCTGTCTATGCTATTTTCAACATTCTTCCGTAAAACTACATCTCTGTGGCCTCTAGTGATTTTCCTATGCGCTTATTAATTGTCCATGACTCATTTCACATACAAACAAATGTCCTTAATGAAATTTGCTGCGCGCGCAACAATTAATAATTAGTTTAAAATCTTCAGTATCATTTTACATTTCCGTATTTACAGTAAAAACTTTAAAAGTATGAATTTATCTGTTGATCTTATTCTGTTTACTTACTTACTTAGTCGTTCCTCTTCTGTGGTAGGTGTTACACCTCTGTGAGGTGTAGAGCTTTGAAAGAGAGAGCGCCATACTAACCTATCGGCTGTCTTCCTGTGGGCCTGGTTCTTACTAGTCCTCGGTCCTTCAGAGATTGTCTAATGTTGTCCTCCCAGGGGACTCTGGGTCATCCTGGAGGTCTGGATCCCTTGCTCTTAGCCTCCCATACCTGCCGTGGCAGACGATCTTCTTCCATTCTGCACACATGGCCAAACCATCTTAGTCGGGACTGTTCTACTTGGGTCTGTTCTACTTGGGTCTGTTCTACTTGGGACTGTTCTACTTGGGTCTGCAGGAGTTGAGTTTTTAGTCCTTGGCGTATCGTTGCAGACCATGCCTCCTCTTGTTGTATCAACCACCTTTCTCAGATACCTCATTTCTGAGGTTTGAATATGATTTTTGTGGGCTGTAGTGATTGCCCATGACTCGCATCCATACGTCAAGACTGGGACATAGGTGGAGTGGTATACAGCCATCTTTGTCTTCTTGCCAACTTCTCGTTTGCTCAGGAATTTTTTCCTTCCTTCCTTCTTTCTATTTTTCTTTCTTTCTTTCTTTCTTACGAGTGTGTAACATTTGCTTAGTTTTTAAAAACTTTTTTACAACTGGCAGACATCGATTTGTCCTCTATATTTATTTCTACACTTCAGTGAAGCAGTTCTCGATCTATTGTCTCATAATTTAGTGCACGTATACATATTCTCTACAACATAACACAAAGTAAACAAACAAACAAAACGTCTGCTAATGCACCAATAGAAACAGTTTTTCTGCACGTGCTCTACCAACAGGGTTTCAGACCTACTTTGAATTAACCTAGAAAAGATCACAAGTAATCTATGAACATTAAACAAAATCTTATCTAAGGGAGAGAATGTATTGTTATTTACAAAAGGGATAGAATTTAGTTACTAAAAGATGTTTTTATAGTTACAGCTTATGATCAATTGAATGAAAATAGGCACTTAAACTCTTTTATAGAAAAAGGATGACAATAACCAACACATAAGCAAAAAAACAAAAACAAACAAACAAACAAACAAAAAAGGAAGACTGGTTTTGGATCAAATTTATTAATAGTTGTCAGTCATTTTATAATATGCATTAAGAAATAGACGAAAAATGTAAACCAGTGTTTGTCTCAATATTCATGTGAACCGAAGGGTCAAACTAAAACAGTTCATTAAACAGCTGTTTCTGTTTACAATGTTCAGTTGACGGAATAGCGCTGGCGTCAAGCGTAAACACACGTGCATTTTTATGACAAATTAAAGTAATAAATAAAGCAAAAAAATATTGAAACTATCTACTGTGTAGGAGATACAACGGTAAAATACCTCCAAAGATAACATGTAAGGATAAAAACATAATGCGTAGGCTGCTGATAGTACATGATCGCCCAGACCGCGGGTCATCACCCTCCATAAAAATTGACTTGCTAGACAGGGGGGAACGGCGGATAAAAAGGAAAAAAAAGATGACTGGAAAGATTGCGTGAGACTAGAAAGGCTAAGGAGACGCAATTGGGGGGGAAACGGAGAAAAGTCACGTTTCCCAAGTTGACATAAAGTAAGGAACTCGACAGAAGGGACCTTGGATATGTTACGCCACAGTCATTTATTGGTCGCTTTTGCGATACCAAGCCTTTGATTTGAATTCAGCGGCAGAACGCAGATGTTTGGAATATTACAAAAATTAAAAAAGTAACTTTTTCGTAATATTAATGTTAGGAATATAAAAATTAGCTGGCCGGATGGCCCATTCTGAGCAGTGAACTAATATGTTCTTAATTTTACAGACGGATAGATAATATTGAAGATAATGACAAAAGACAGTGTTGTTCACATCAGCGACAGACTGTATGGAATAAAAAAGTGTCGCTATTTGCACAAAAAAAACACGACCTTGACGCAGGTGTTCAAATCTACTTAGTAGGGAAGCGAAGGGACATTGGTGGGAGCTGTGTCTAAATATAACTTTTAACGACAAAATTTTGGAGGGGAGAGAAAGGTTGGTTCAAAAATCAAGTACGTTTTTGAAAAAAAAACAAGTAGAGACGGACAGACTAACAGATAAACATCCATACTTGACTGAAGCATGACTGAAATGACTTTAGGGTAGGAAATTTGAATTTGAAATAAACCTAGGCAGTGATTGGCCACAGACAATCATTTTATCGGCGCTCTCTCAGACGCGCAAGTGCAGTGGGGCCATTCCTCAATAGTTGTTCGATGATAGACACAGTATTTTAAAGTGCGGTGATTTCCAAATGAAAGAAAGTGAAATAAGTTCAGGGACGCCATACTATAGCCAGCAGCTCAGCTGAGTTTTGCTAGCATTTCTGTGTTCTTTATTCATAATCTGGTAAGATTGAAATTATTTCTTTGTATATTTTGAATATTGTTTTAATGTTCGAGTGATTTGATACTGCCATATCATAATCTAGCCTTACAAACAAGTAGGGATTTGCTCTAGACCCGCCGCCCAAGTCAGGGTCTAGGGACCAACAATATACATAAACTCCAGCAAGGGTTAGGAAAGACAGATCAAGTGTTGAGAATAATGAAACATATTACCTATCTACTATTACGGAAGGGACCTAATAAATATTTTTCAGAATCTATAGTCTGGGAGTACCTATCTGATGTAAAACCACCATGGTAAATGTGCTGTTTGGTCAGAGAGATCTGACCTGTCTGTATGATGTGGTTGTTGTGTCCGTGTTGTGTCCAGACGTGGGTAGAGAATAGAATTTTGACACATAGCCAATACTTTGATTGCAGAGCTGTGAGTTTCAGTTGTCAACAAGGCAGGTGTCGGTGTCCATTCAGGTGGTGATTTTACTCGAGTGTATCTGTGCAGTACGTTGTGACAGAGACCACTATTATTGCCCGCCAGCACGGAGAGGTGGGACCACCAGATTTCAGCACCAGAGCTACATATGCAAGTTGAGTGAGCCTCTGGTCTGCTGGAAGTTCACCAACGCCTTTTAGTTACTAATACCCCATAAAATTCCTGTAATTTACTGGACACTGTGTAGTCAATATAGACAGGTGTGATGAGGCCACCCCAACAGCACAAGCATTAACTATCCTCCCAAGGAGATGACTACTAGAACATTTTAATAAAACTAACTAGTCTAGTACTTATATATGTACACTCTTGCATTTATTATGTAACATTCCATGCATTTCTTTCATAATTTTTAAATCCTTTTTTTTTTAAAAAAAGATCTGGTCAACATAAAACTTGATCCAGAACAAATAAAGGTAATAAAATTCTTTCAAAAATTTTACACTCTTGAGTTAGTTCAGTGTATCATAATATTTGTTAAATATTATTAGTCTGCTTAAATATCTGTGGGTGTATCTATAACTATCACACCACATTACATATCATTACCCTAGACATTTTACATAGCTACATTCATTAAGAAAAAAAATTGACTGTGAGGTCGTAGTGGTAGCAAGAAAGGCCTTCTGACAATTCACAACTACATTTTATCTCAGGAGCCTTCACAGCTGGCCTCATACATTACATTTAGTAATATCACCATCATACAATACCATCAACCCCACTACATACATTGGGGTCTTGTCCAGGGATAATTAGCCCAACAGTAATATTAGGATCTCCTGGTTGGAGAAATAAAATTAGAAAAAAAAAAAAATTGTGAAATTCCCTTTAAAATTAAAAGTGTCCCTGCAGATAAAAGTTGGTGAATCTTCACAGCCAGTGATAATTAATTAGTTAACTGGTTAGTTAGAATTAGTTAGACTATAGTCATAAGAAGTACTTAGTGTATTTACTGGTTAGAGATTTAGCTTGTATATTATTATATTGTCTGAAAAGTATGGCGGAGCTAGCAAAATTCCGATCAGCTGCTGTGCTGACCGCAAAGGAGATGGGAATGGATGGTCAGATTTTAATTCAATATGTAACGGCTGAATGTGATAAATATATTGAAAGGGAAGATAGAAAGGTAGCTGAAGAGAAGAGGTTACAAATTGAGGCTGATAGAGAAATTAAGAGGCTGCAGATTGAGGCAGAAGAAGAAAAACGACAGCAAAGGGAGGCAGAAGAAAAAACAGCAAAGGGAGGCAGGCAGAAGAAAAAAAGGTTGACAGAAAGGGAGGCAGAAGAAGAAAAAAGGTTGACTGCCGAAAGGGAGGCAGAAGATATAGAAGGTTGCAAAGGGAGCACGAATTACGACTAAGGGAGCTGGAATTACAAGGCCCGGCTCCTGAAAATGGTGCCAGCCCTTTTGCCTCAGATGCTACGCCCAGTCTGGGAGCCTCAAACTCAGCTATGGGGTTTCATTTAGACCATTTTGTTGAAAAAGACGATGACATAGAGGGGTACCTAGGACGTTTTGAGTTATTAGCTACTACATATGGGTTAGAGAGAGAGAGAGGTGGAGTTTAAAGCTATCACAGGGATTGAGAGGTACTTCTTATGAAGTATTTGCCAAAATGAACAGGGAAGACCAAGACAATTATGACATGTTAAAGCAGGCTTTGTTATTAAGGTACGAGAAGAATGGTGAATTTTATCGTAAGAAATTTAGAAATGCCAAACTGTTGTCTGGGGAGACATACCACCAATTCTCTGCTAGACTAGAAACCTATTTGGAGAAATGGACGGCTCTGGGGAAGACCCAAGATCTTAAAGAAATGATCATGATTGAGCAATTGAGAGAGTCCATGGCTCCAGACATGAGAAAATTTCTCATGGAACAAGGTGCAGAGAAGTTGGGGGAAATTTTAAATGTTGCTGAGAGGTATCAGGCAGCTCAGGCAGAGGTATGTGGTGCTAAAAAGAAGCACATAGACAATTTTAAAGCTCCACAGCAATTTAATAAATTTGATAATAGAGAGCAGGGAAATAAAGGTAGGACAAACTTTGAGCGGCCAAGAAATGACTATCGCGACAGAAACTCACAGTTCAATGACCAAAAGTTCAATGAAAGAAAACCGTTGAACCAAGGAAAAAGATGGTGTAAATGGTGCAAGAAGGATAACCATAACACCGAATTTTGTAGAAGGAAACCTTCAAACATTGCTGCAATGAAGTCGGGGACGCGAAGATTAAAGGTTAATCCTAATGGACAACAGGAACCTTATCACCCCCCAGTTTGTGAGGATGTTATTTGTAATGGGGTCACCATAAGGTGCCTTTATGATACAGGTTTGGATTATGATTCAGTTGTGAAGTCTAGCCTAGTGGACCCAAGTCAGTATACCACAGAAACAGTGGAAATACAAGGGGCGACTAAGGACATACCACTCATGACACTTCCCATCGCAAGGATAACGGTGAAAACTCGCTATGTGGAGGGAGAAATCAGAGCAGCAGTGATAGATGAACCAATCTACCCTCTGATATTGGGGTGTAGATACGTCTTCTTGGGGAATCCCGAGAAACCTGTGATCATGGCGACAGTGCAGACCAGGTCACAGAAGAAGGAGGAAGAAGGTGAACCTATAAATGCTCATCCAGAGGAGATGAGGAAGGCGCAGGCTGAGGATAGGACACTCAAGCCCTGTTTTAAAAAATTGCCCAAATGCCACACACCTCCGAGCAAGGGGGAATATTTCATGAAGAACAAACTCTTATACAGGAAGGCCGGAACTGGAACAAATGGTCACAACCAGCTGGTTCTTCCCACTTCATATAGAGATAAAGTGATGGAACTCGGGCATGCGATTCCCTTCAGTGGTCACATGGGGATCAGCGCCACAGGACAGCGTATAGCTTGTCATTACTTCTGGCCAGGGATAACGGAGGATATAAAAAGATATGTCAAATCCTGCCCAGAATGTCAAAGGGTAGCTCCAAAGCACTGGACTGCTCCTGCAACTCTAGGGGAAATGCCCATAGTGGGAACACCTTTTGAGAGAGTTGCAGTGGATATTGTAGGATCTCTCACTCGGACCAAGAGGAGGAACAGTTACATCCTTACTCTGGTGGACACTTGTTCTATGTGGGGAGAGGCGGTAGCCCTGCCATCAATTGATTCAAAACATGTAGCAGAGGCACTACTTACAATATTTACCCGATTAGGATTCCCGCATCAAATCTTGACGGATAATGGTTCTCAGTTCAAGGGGAAACTAACGGAAGAAGTTTTTAAGCTATTTCAAGCCAGACACTTTCATTGTAGTCCGTACCATCCACAAGGGAACGGCCAGGTAGAGAGGTTCAACGGGACTCTCATTTCTATCCTGAGAAAGCTGGCACACGAAAAACCGGATCTGTGGGATCAATTCCTGCCCGCCGCATTGTTTGCGTACCGGGAGGTACCACATAGTTCAACCGGGATGGCTCCCGCAACTCTGCTATTTGGGAGGCCAATAAAAGGTCCATTAGAAGCTCTATTAAGGACCTGGACAGATGAGAAGGCGGAAGAGACTGTTACCTCATCGTATCAATACGTGAACGAACTGACCACTCGTTTGAAAGCTGGATGGAAACTGGCAAATGATAATTTGAAGCAAGCCAGGAAGAAACATGCAGCATATTTTAATAGGAAGGCAAAGGACAGGGAACTGGCAGTCGGAGAGAAGGTGCTGCTTCTACTACCCGGAAGCCAGAATAAATTACAAATTGGTTGGCAAGGTCCATATACGGTTCTAGAGAAGGTGTCTAGAACAAACTATAAAATTGACAAAAAGGGGGAAGGAGAAAGTTTATCATGTAAACCTGTTAAAGAAGTATCTGGACAGACCACTCCAGGAAAGCACCCCCTTATTGACCTTGGCTATTGCAACCCAGATGCAAAAAGAACCACTCACCTCACATGAATACCCATTACATCCTTGTGAAACCGCAGCACAGGTAAAAGTCAGTAAGCACCTGACTAAAAACCAGAGGGAGAGAGTTCAACAGGTTCTGGAGGAACATACAGATGTATTAACAGATAAACCAGGCCATACAAATTTGCTACAGTATGACATGAAACTGGTAGACTCAAACCCAATCTGTATGAGAGCCTATTCTATTCCGTTCGCGAAGGAGAAGGCATTGAAGGAAGAAATAGAGTATTTGTTGAAGGAGGGGATTATTTCGCACAGTGAATCATCTTTTAGTTCTAGTGTCGTTTTGTTGAGAAAACCGTCTGGGGGAACACAGACTGTGCATAGATTACAGGAAACTGAATGCTGTCACAGAAGGACAAGTGGATCCATTACCAGACACAAAACAGTTATTTGCCAGACTGAACAAGGCAAAAAATACTTTTCAAAGGTGGATCTTAGTAAAGGCTATTACCAGATCCCAGTGAAGCCTGAAGTGAGACCTTATTTGGCTTTTAGCACTTCGGATGGACATTATGAATTCAATATGCTACCATTCGGACTGAAAAATGCTCCGAGTGTGTTTTCAAGGATGATGCGCAAATTGTTGGATCCCCTGAATAACCCATGTATCACGAATTTCATGGATGATATTCTCGTCGCCACAGAGACATTTGAAGAACACATTGAAGCTCTGGAGATGTTGTTTGATAGACTTCGGGAGGCGAACTTAACTGCTAGGCCAACAAAATGTTGTATTGGATGCAAAGAGTTGGAATTCTTGGGACACACTGTATATCAGGGTAATATGACCCCTGATCCTAAGAACTTGGAAAAAAACTGCAGAGAGCACCTAGGCCGCAAACAAAAAAAGGACGTGCGATCATTTGTGTCGTTATGCGGATTTTATCAGAAATACATCAAGAATTTTAACGCTATTTGTGCTCCTCTGACTGATCTGACTCGCAAGGGACTTCCAGATAAAATTATTTGGACTGCACAATGTGAACTAGCGTTCCAAGAGTTAAAGGAAAAACTCACTAGCAAGCCTATTCTCAAACTGCCTGATTTGACACAGGACTTTGTCTTAAGAACCGATGCAAGTAATGTAGGACTAGGAGGGGCTTTGTTGCAAAGATCATCTTCACCTGATAACATGTAAGGATAAAAACATAATGCGTAGGCTGCTGATAGTACATGATCGCCCAGACCGCGGGTCATCACCCTCCATAAAAATTGACTTGCTAGACAGGAGGGGAACGGCTGATAAAAGGGAAAAAAATATGACTGGAAAGATTGCGTGAGACTAGAAAGGCTAAGGAGACGCAATTGGGGGGGAAACGGAGAAAAGTCACGTTTCCCAAGTTGACATAAAGCAAGGAACTCGACAGAAGGGACCTTGGATATGTTACGCCACAGTCATTTATTGGTCGCTTTTGCGATACCAAGCCTTTGATTTGAATTCATCGGCAGAACGCAGATGTTTGGAATATTACAAAAATTAAAAAGTAACTTTTTCGTAATATTAATGTTAGGAATATAAAAATTAGCTGGCCGGATGGCCCATTCTGAGCAGTGAACTAATATGTTCTTAATTTTACAGACGGATAGATAATATTGAAGATAATGACAAAAGACAGTGTTGTTCACATCAGCGACAGACTGTATGGAATAAAAAGTGTCGCTATTTGCACAAAAAAAACACGACCTCGAGACGCAGGTGTTCAAATCTACTTAGTAGGGAAGCGAAGGGACATTGGTGGGAGCTGTGTCTAAATATAACTTTTAACGACAAAATTTTGGAGGGGAGAGAAAGGTTGGTTCAAAAATCAAGTACGTTTTAAAAAAAAAAAAAAAAAACAAGTAGAGACGGACAGACTACAGATAAACATCCATACTTGACTGAAGCATGACTGAAATGACTTTAGGGTAGGAAATTTGAATTTGAAATAAACCTAGGCAGTGATTGGCCACAGACAATCATTTTATCGGCGCTCAGACGCGCAAGTGGGGCCATTCCTCAATAGTTGTTCGATGATAGACACAGTATTTTAAAGTGTGGTGATTTCCAAATGAAAGAAAGTGAAATAAGTTCAGGGACGCCATACTATAGCCAGCAGCTCAGCTGAGTTTTGCTAGCATTTCTGTGTTCTTTATTCATAATCTGGTAAGATTGAAATTATTTCTTTGTATATTTTGAATATTGTTTAATGTTCGAGTGATTTGATACTGCCATATCATAATCTAGCCTTACAAACAAGTAGGGATTTGCTCTAGACCCCCCGCCCAAGTCAGGGTCTAGGGACCAACAATATACATAAACTCCAGCAAGGGTTAGGAAAGACAGATCAAGTGTTGAGAATAATGAAACATATTACCTATCCACTTTTAGGGAAGGAAACTAATAAATATTTTTCAGAATCTATAGTCTGGGAGGACCTATCTGATGTAAAAACCACCATGGTAAATGTGCTGTTTGGTCAGAGAGATCTGACCTGTCTGTATGATGTGGTTGTTGTGTCCGTGTTGTGTCCAGACGTGGGTAGAGAATAGAATTTTGACACATAGCCAATACTTTGATTGCAGAGCTGTGAGTTTCAGTTGTGAACAAGGCGGTGTCCATTCAGTTGGTGATTTTACTCGAGTGTATCTGTGCAGTACGTTGTGACAGAGACCACTATTATTGCCCGCCAGCACGGAGAGGTGGGACCACCAGATTTCAGCACCAGAGCTACATATGCAAGATGAGTGAGCCTCTGGTCTGCTGGAAGTTCACCAACGCCTTTTAGTTACTAATACCCCATAAAATTCCTGCAATTTACTGGACACTGTGTAGTCAATATAGACAGGTGTGATGAGGCCACCCCAACAGCACAAGCATTAACTATCCTCCCAAGTAGATGACTACTAGAACATTTTAATAAAACTAACTAGTCTAGTACTTATATATGTACACTCTTGCATTTATTATGTAACATTCCATGCATTTCTTTCATAAATTTTAAATCTTTTTTTTTTTTAAAAAGTTCTGGTCAACATAAAACCTGATCCAGAACAAATAAATGTAATATAATTCTATCAAAAATTTTACACTCTTGAGTTAGTTCAGTGTATTATAATATTTGTTAAATATTATTAGTCTGCTTAAATATCTGTGGGTGTATCTATAACTATCACACCACATTACATATCATTACCCTAGACATTTTACATAGCCACATTCATTAAGGAAAAAAAAAATTGAGTGTGAGGTCGTAGTGGTAGCAAGAAAGGCCTTCTGACAATTCACAACTACATTTTATCTCAGGAGCCTTCACAGCTGGCCTCATACATTACATTTAGTAATATCACCATCATACAATACCATCAAACCCACTACAAGCAGATATAATAAAGAGGAATGTTATATAGTCAACGGACTTGGATCCAAAGAACTGATTATTGAAAAGTGGCTACGCGAACAACTTCTACCGTTCTATCATTCTCTTTTCTCATCTTTCATACTTCATTTCTGCATTGTTGAAATTCTGAAAGACATCTCACAAACATCCTTCATACTTGTCCCATAACATACATCCCGTATACATCAGGTATGCTACACGTATCATCACATACCAACACTACCATCAGCTGGTCAACATACCCGTAGTAATAGTTTAGATACATCATTACTAGGAACATTGACGTCTAGCTGGTCAACATATCCGCAGTAATAGTTTAGATACATCACTACTAGGAACCTTGACGTCTAGCTGGTCAACATACCCGCAGTAATAGTTTAGATACATCATTACTAGGAACATTGACGTCTAGCTGGTCAACATATCCGCAGTAATAGTTTAGATACATCATTACTAGGAACATTGACGTCTAGCTGGTCAACATACCCGCAGTAATAGTTTAGATACATCACTACTAGGAACATTGACGTCTAGCTGGTCAACATACCCGCAGTAATAGTTTAGATACATCATTACTAGGAACCTTGACGTCTAGCTGGTCACGTGGTAGTGACAGCTTGTGGAGGAAGAGTCGTTATTTGGGAAAGACGATAATACATGCATAACTGGCAAGTTCATCATCATTATTAAGATCATCATAAACATCACTCTATATCTTCCCGTGGAGCCTACATCTTCAACAAGCTGATACAAAATATTCACCTCTTGTGACAATACGAAAAAAAGTCGTTTATAAAATACAAGAGTGACATAAACTTTAGATAATGACCATGTGTAGGTCTACAGACGTCAAGAGTTGGGCTGTTTGTGAAAGATGAAAACTTTCAAGAACAGAAGATCTGACTACAGAAAATTGGCAAACAGCACAGACAACACACACACATGCCCTGGCCAAAACATCACAGACAAAACACATATTCGCTGGCCAAAAACAGCACAGACAACACACACATTCGCTGGCCAAAACATCCCAGACAACACACATATTCGCTGGCCAAAACATCACAGACTACACAATATTCGCAAGAATTAAGACGTACACGTGATAAGGAAAAATAAATGAAAGACAAGGGCAGACAATGCGTCAAATATGGTATGACTAGATATCAAGATGACATCAGCTGCGAACGGGTTTGATTCAAGGCACAACATTTTGCACTAGGCAAAAGAAAACATGGTAACAGAAAAAGAAATATACTAACGATATAAAAGAATGCGTACGCAGAACTAAACAGACTAACAATGAATAGACAAAAGTGCACCAATGACCAAGTAGTCTGTGGCATATCAAGTCAAGTTATGCATAAAAAATATATACGGTATATTACAGAGCTGCCAACACCATAATATTTATAACTCATGTCAACAGCAGGATATTCTTAGAAGTAAAGCCCTCTTAAGTACAATGTCAACAAAAAAATCAATTACTCAGTCAACAATACAAAGCACACCACACGTGCAAAAGTCACGACACTGCACGTGTGGACGAGAAGTACCCAACCATCTCTGCTAAACAAGTCTTTTAAAATTCACATCTCTCCAAAGATGGATCACGTGGCGACAGTTAGCCCTCACTTTAAATTACACCAGCAGCGGTCAAAGTTGCTGTGACTGGTAACACAAGGAAGCAGTTTGACATGACTGGTAACACAAGTAATCAGTTTACCATGACTGATAACATTAGAACGCTTTAAACAACTTGCTGGTGGTTTGCTCACAAAATTGTTTGACCTCATTGAAGCTAGAACCGTTCCCGCAGTATGCTACCTTTGGACCAGGGCATGCGTAATAAACATCCCGTCTGTTAGTGACCTGGTACCTTCTGGCTTCCTTCCCATTACAATCAGGTTCAAGCCCGCCTTCAGCTTTGGGAATCTCCCACAGAGGCACACACGCTTTCTTGACAGGAGAAAACAGAGTCACGGAGCTTGTTGGAACATGTTTTGGGCACCTTCTGACGGCGGTTGTTCTTTCCGAGTCACATTCAGTGAAATACGGGCTCCAGAGTTTCAATTGGTGGGCCTGAAATAAAGACACAAGTTTACAGCACGTGACATTCTTTCACTCCTTCCAATCTCCTGTGAAGCATAGGCCCTCAACTAATTTTTTTTTATTATTCTCTCTTATCTTGTTCAAACTCTGTCCGTGACATTTGTGTTTAACTCTTCACAGATATCATAATTATTAATCTCTACATTTATTTTCTCCATGTGACGTTGGTTCTGTTTGTTTTAACTCTGAGGAATCCATTCAAAGATGCTTATTCCTGCTATCTCTTGGTTGGTCAGTGTCCTACATGAACCACTGGCACAGCAAGCCACACGTTCCTTCGCTATTTCAATCTAGATCCTTGGTTTCTTTCTGTTCATATATTTTAGTTACTTTGCGTATAATTGATAAAATTAACCAAAGAGATGATATGACGGACTTAGATTTTCTGATAATTGTTAAAATTATCTAAAGAGATGCTATGGATGGTCATTTATTCATTTCTCTTCAGCTGAAGATGGAGCACAGGATTTCAACGAACTCATGTCAGACCATCATGTTCAAGAAGCTTGGTGGTTTATGCTACAATCATTCATTTTCTGTCTAGTGTCAAGTAGATATTAGCCTAGAAGTTTGGTGGTGTGTGCTACAATCATTCATGTTCTGTCGTCTGTCAACTAGATATTATCCTAGAAGCTTGGTGGTTTGTGCTACAATCAGTCATGTACTGTCGTCTGTCAACTATATATTATCCTAAAAGCTTGGTGGTTTGTGCTACAATCAATCATATTCTGTCGTTTGTCAACTAGATATTAGCCTAGATGTTTGGTTGTGTGTGCTACAATCATTCATGTTCTGTCATCTGTCAACTAGATATTAGCCTAGAAGCTTGGTGGTTTGTGCTACAATCATTCATATTCTGTCGTCTGTCAACTAGATATTAGCCTTGAAGCTTGGTGTTTGTGCTACAATCATTCATATTCTGTCGTCTGCCATCTAGATATTAGCCTAGAAGCTTGGTTGTGTGTGCTACTTCTTCTTCTTTGATCCATAACCGCCAACCGTCAAAGCAGTCAGTGGCCATCACGCCTGGTGGCGTCTTGTAGGGCAGCAACACATTGATTCCGCTCTGCTCGGTCGGTGGCCATCCTTCGTACAGTGCCTCAACTCTGGTTCATTCTTTGCATCCCGGCTTTCACAGTTCTCCGCCAAGTTGTTTTTGGTCGGCCTCTCTTTCGCTTTCCCTCGGGGGTCCATAGCATAGCTGTTCTTGTGATGGTATCAGGGTCCCTTCTGAGGACGTGGCCAACCCAACTCCAGCGTCTGCCAGCTATGATGGTGTGCATGTCCTCCTGGTTACTCCGAATAAGTAGTTCTTGGTTGCTGATGGTGTTTGGCCAACAGATTCGGAGATTTTTCCTTAGGCAGATTGTGTGGAAGGAGGACAGTTTCGACATTTCCTTCTCTGTTACTCTCCAGCATTCCGCACCATAGAGAAGCACAGAAAGTACACAGCTCTCATACAGTCTTAATTTGGTGTTTGTGCTGTACTGGGAAGACTTCCAAATGTTGTTGAGACTAGCAAAGGCTGTTCTCGCTTTATTCATTCTGTTGTTAATATCCTTGCTTGTTTCGCCGTCAGGTGTTACTATGTATCCTAGGTAAGTAAATGTGTCTGTCTGTTCTAACTTCTGGTTCCTTACTGTTATTGGCTCAGGATTGCCCACATTTAGTGTCATGACCTCTGTCTTCTTCAGATTGATGTTCAAGCCCACCTGCTGGCCATACTTATTCAGTCTATCGGTTTTGTCTTGGATGTGTTGATGTGAATGCGCGAGCAGTGCAATGTCGTCTGCGGTGTGTGCAACAATCGTTCATTATCTTGCTGCTCCCGATGAGCATAGGCGGTCAATAAACAGATGCAATATCTTTGTGTCACGTGATCTCCCCTCCAAGAGCTGTCTCCTCTCTTGTCTAATTTTCATTCTTCATGTTTTTTTTAATGGTGGTAGTGGTGGTGGTGGTGATAGTGGTGGTGGTGGTAGTGGTGGTGGTTATGGTTGTGGTGGTAGTGGTGGTGGTGGGGGGGGAGGGAGGGGGTCCCTCTCTTATCTTTGGGACTCCATAAGAGGTGGTGCCTTGTAAGACTACCAACTTATTTGCTCAACATGTGGAGGCCATTTAATGATTGTGTACATTTCCTTTGCAAGAAGTAGACGCTGTAGAAAAATGGTATCCTGAAATTAGGTTCAGCAACACGTAGAGATGGCTACTGTGTGTGTGTGTGTCGAAACAATGCTTCGAAACAGCGTTGAGTCCGAAAGATTCGACACACAGCCTGCTTGTTGTTTCGAAACAGTTTCAGTTCCTGTCTGCCTCGCTGTTTTGCAGAGACACACTGTCTCACCTTCCGTGGGCCTTTGTAAAATTTGAGTCAACCGTTCGGAACATTAGTATGGAATATCAAACATGTCATATTTTTCAGGGATGTGTTATGATGACTTGATTTTACAAGTGATATTATTTTTGCTGAGAAGTTATAGACACTGGAAATTGTGTCAGTGCTGCAGTTGTCAATGTTTTAGGCACTATGTTAAAGTTGAAAGTGTCCGTGTGTTCGTATAAATGTAATGGACACTTTATTAGCTCTGCTGATATCTGTGTACTTGGTGTGGATTTGAATCATTGTCTACCAAAACTAGCTTACTCTAGTTTGATATCATGTGTTATTATTACTGTTCTTATTATTGTTGTTTTTTATTATTTTCACATATACTGCAGCTATCATTATATCTCCGCTTTATTTTATCATAATGAAGACTTGTGTAAAAATATTGAATTGTGGTCACACGAAACGCCATAGATTTTCACACACGCCAGTAGCGCGCAAGAAAAAACAGAGGAGATTGTCTCACACAGTTCATGTATAGTAATGTATACTGTCTATTAGAGACTTCTCTCTCCCCGATACGGGCAATAGTGCCGTTGTGCCGTTGTGTAGAAACAGTGTGTCGACACAGTTTAAATCACTGAGCCGACTGTCTCGAAAAAGCGGAGTGTGTCGATTTGCCCACCTTTAGCAACAAGTACTATTTCTGTTTACTTGAATCGCAAGGCGAGTTACATTCTTATTTATTGTATTTTTGACTTATTTATTCGTCTAGCCAATTTTTACTATTAACTTGGTTATGTCTCTTCTTGTCCCTTAAATTCAACCACCTCGTGTGAGATCACTGTTACGTGTAAGCTTTAAACACTTTAGTTCCATTACTTGCTGTCATTGTGAGGCAAAGGATTCACTTTTTTGGACATGCTTGGTTGTCACCTATAATTATACTGATCTTATTGTAGCAAGGCGATGGCGCAGTTTGGATGGACAGGGATCGAGTCTATTACTTGTCTTATTTTTCCATTGTCTAGTGTCCTTCTCCTGTCTTTTCGTATTGATTGAGAGTGCGTAGCCTTGACCTAATTTCTTTATTTGTGGCAAATGGCACTTTGTTTTGTTAGCGGGGAAATGCTTTAGCGAATATAGGCCAATGACTCCTGTTACTGTTAAACAAGCTAACCAAGTTAACCAAGATAACCAAGTTAACCAAGCTAACCAAGTTAACCAAGCTAACCAAGTTAACCAAGCTAACCAAGTTAACCAAGCTAACCAAGTTAACTAAGCTGACCAAGTTAACCAAGCTAACCAAGCTAACCAAGTTAACCAAGCTAACCAAGTTAACAAAGCTAACCAAGCTAACCGAACTAACCAAGCTAACCAAGTTAACCAAGCTAACCAAGCTAACAAGGCTAACCAAGTTAACCAAGCTAACCAAGCAAACCAAACTAACCAAGCTAGCCAAGTTAACCAAACTAACCAAGTTAACCAAGCTATGCGACAGTAGTTTCAAGACATTTGATTCTGTAGCTAAACGATTTTGGATTAGTATTTCAAAATATCACATAAACAGTTTATATTTATAGCCTGAAGTTGAATAAATCGTGTCACAGACTTACGTGAATGCCGTCTGAAAGACCAACACAAGATGGTAACCTGCTCGTACATGGCTCACAATGAGCGCTATTGCATTTGTTCTTCAGATAGTCACCTGATGATGATGTAAAAATGGAGGAAAATATGTGGATCTGTCTGGGAAATGGTTATTTCAATCAAGTGGATAAAAACTAGAGTTGACTGAAGTGGATAAAAACTAGAGAGTTGATGTCACGGATCACCCCCCCCCCCCCTTTTTTAAGCTCTGCAGTAGTGGTCCACCAGAGGCCAACACTCAAGAGTATCTAATATGGGTCTTCAAAGGTGTCTACATTCGCACACGATTACTCGTGGCAGAGTTGTAGATAGAAAGATAAGGATGCTTCTATCTCAAGGCAGTTTCACAAGATGTTTTCAGAAGTCAAGAACAATGATGCATAGGGCAGAACACGATTATATTTGATCCGTCGCCTTTTGTGAAGAATTAAGCAATGGTTTTAGCCCGCTCAAGCCCCCAGCTGGTGTAAATCCAACGACATTCCTTTTTATAAGTATTTGCTCTATAGATGTAAATATATGTTTAGATGTATATATATATATTATATACAGGAGTTACAAGAACTAGTGAAGCAAGTGAACAGTATAAGTCATGAATATGGACTCGACATTAATATTGAGAAAACTAAAACTATGATAATTAGCAAAACAGACGATAAACCCACATTAAAGATAAGCGTAAATGGGAAAATCCTGGAACAAGTCAAGAGCTACGTATATCTTGGTCATATAATAACAGAAGATGGCAGATGTGAAACAGAAATCAAGAAGAGAATAGGAATGGCCAAAGCTACATTCAACAACATGAAACATATACTGACATCCAAACAGTTATCTCATAAATTAAAACTCAGAATCATAAAGTGTTATATATATTCTGCATTCCTGTATGGTGCAGAAACATGGACGATGAATAAGCATTTGGAAGAAAGAATTGAGGCTCTTGAAATGTGGATATATAGAAGAATGGGGCGTATCTCATGGAAAGAGATGAAAACGAATAAGGAGGTCCTAGAAAATCTAGGTATGAAAAGAGAACTAATGAGAGAGGTCAAAGTTCGGCAGCTAAAATACTTTGGCCACATAAAAAGGCATAACACCTTGCAGAAGACCATAACAGAAGGGAGAGTTGAAGGCAAACGTGCAAGGGGAAGACAGCGCTATAAGTGGGAAGATAACATCAAGAGATGGAGGGGAAAGAGTCTATCAGAGTGTACCACCAAGACAAGAGACAGAAGACGTTGGAGATCCATTACAGCCAACCTTCTTTGTGGAGATGGCAACTGATGATGATTATATATATATATATATATATATATCTATATATATATATATATATATATATATATATATATATATATATATATATATATATATATATATATATAAAAGAATCTTTCTCATACGTTTGTTTTCATACCTATAATAGCTGAATCAACTATGATTGTTTGGTTTTAAATAACATGTAACAAATTTAATAATCAATTAGTACTGTAGCATAGTCCTGAACCAATATCTAAGGGCAATTAACGAGAGCCTACCTTGCCTACCTATATCGAAATATGTCAACAAATGTTTCGACCAATCGCTGCACGAGCTGAAAACCGGTCTCAGGAACCGTAGGCTGCAGGATTGCTAGATGGAATTTGTGTAAACGGTAATATGTATTTGTGACTTCAGGCCGAAGGATAGGGTATGTCCCTCGGAACAGTGAGCACAATAAAATAATAGGAATCTTAAGCTTTCATTAGATACATGGATTTAAGTTGTAGAAGCATGGACACAGGAGTTATGAGTGATTACATGCAGTAATAACGTAGAGCGAATGCTGTTTTCCCCGGTTTCAACTGTGAATGCAAACGCTACAAGGTAGGCAGAAAAAGGATAGCTTGTTAAAATGGTAGCGCCCAATTGGCCGGTTTAAACAAGACCTGGATGGAAGGAATCGGTTGGGAAACACCGGAAGAATAAATTATCGAAGTTTTGTAAGATCGACAGATCGGGCAGAAAGTGGTGGTTTTACAGAAATTTTGTTAAACATAAACTGACCCAGCCAGCCAATGGAATCGCTTGTCTTCCGTTCGCCCGCTATCTGTAATAAAAAGGGAAGTAAATCTGGGAGATTTCTCTTGAACCGCCAGAACCAAATTCGTCAGAGGACAGAATCAGATTCTACCACAGAGCTCCTTCGCCATTTGCCAGTGAAGCAGACTGCATGGGTTTATTAAAAGCCTGTTGAATCTGAGATTGTGGGTCAGAGGTATCCTGTCACTCATCTTGTTAGCAGAGAAGAACTTTGGTGTTGTACCTAGCGGTGTATGATTTGAACAAGCACCCCGTACCTACATCAGTTGGAAGAGTGGGGACCCTCAGTGTTGGGCTTCTCCATCTTATATTCCTGCTTCAAGGAAAAGGCGGAAGCGAAGAAGTTAAGTCCTATTAGACAAGACTGACTCGCAGAGCATTGGCGTACCACACCCGGTTATAGTAGTAGTGATGAAAACAGTGAAGATTAAATTAGTCTGGAAACAATATAGACTTTAGTCTGAGTGACAGTTTCAAAAGCTACTACTATAACAAGTGTTCTCAGAACATAAGTTATTGTGACATTTTTCAATATTTACCAAACAATTATAGACTGTTGACAGTTTTCAAAAGCTACATAACATTGAAGTCAAGTGATTCAGTAACAGTGAAGTCATTGTGACAGTTTTCAATATTTACCAATACTGAAGATAAATTTCTAATACCATCATGAACAGTGGTTTCTGAGGATTAGTAGAACTAAGACAGTTTTTCATAAAAGGGAGCTTAGCAACAAGGAAAAGACTTTAAGTGATTGACATTTGGTGTAGATACATATTTTGAATTTTTAGGGTTTGTGTTTACAAACAAAAACTAAACAGATGACTGTACATAAAGAAAATAAGAAATTGTAGTGCACTGTTTTGATTACTTTATGTCAGCTTTGAATTCCTTTTACTTACTTACTTACTTACTTAGTCGTTCCCCTTCTACCGTGAGGTGTAGAGGTTTGGAAGAGAGAGCGCCAGACCATTCTATCAGCTGTCTTCTTCCTGGCCTGGTTCCATTCTAGTCCTCGGTCCTTCAAAGATTGTCTAATGTTGTCCTCCCAGCGGACTCTGGGTCGTCCTGGAGGTCTGGATCCCTGGCTCTTTGTTTCCCATGCTTGTCGTGGTAGCCGATCTTCTCCCATTCTGCAGACATGGCCAAACCATCTTAGTTGGGACTGTTCTATTTGGGTCTGAGCGGATGGGATTTTAAGGCCCTAGGCCTTGACGGAATCTAAATGACTTCATTTTCCCCTTCTACCGTGCAGTGTAGAGGTTTGGAAGAGAGAGCGCCAGACCATTCTATCAGCTGTCATAACTGAGGTTTGGATCTGGGACTGTTTCTATTTGGGGTCTTTTGTGGGTTGTAGTCATTGCCCACGACTCGCATCCATATGTCAAGACTGGGACATAGGTGGAGCGGTATACAGCCATCTTCGTTTTCTTACCAACTTCTTTCTTACTGAGGAATCCACGATTTATGGCCTGAAAAAGTCTCCCAGCCGCTGCTTTCCGAGTGGCCAACTCTTCTTTGATGCCTCCCTTTCGGTCTATAATAGCTCCGAGATATTTAAAGTGGTCGACCTGCTCCAGGACCTGTTCCCCAACTTAATCTGATGTTTTCTTTCTTCTCGTGATATCACCATGGATTTTTGTTTTAGAGCTGCTTATGACCATCCCTCTCTTCTCCAGCTCTTCCTTCCAGACTTGCAGGTTGGATTGGAGATGTGCCTCTGATTTAGCAATCAGGGCAACATCATCAGCAAATGCCAGCTCCGAAATATAGACCTGTCTCATCTTCCAGTACCCCACTGAATACTTTCTTGTTCTCTCCTTACATGCCTTGATGACATCGTCCATAAGGAGTATGAAGAGGTAAGGTGATAGGATATCACCTTGCCTTACACCAGTGGTGGTCCTGAACTCTTCTGACTTATGGTTTGCTGTCCTCACATAATTTCTGCAAGACTTGTAGAAGCTCTGTATAGCGTGAATCAGAGGTGCTGGAATATTCTTCCTTGCCAAACAGTCCCAAAGTTTGCTCCAGGGGACCCTGTCAAACGCCTTTTCCAGATCTATGAAACAAAGATGGATCTCACTCTTATACTCAAGGACCTTTTCACTCCGCTGTCTGAGTGTGAAGATTAGGTCTTGAGTACTTCGGTTTGCTCGGAATCCGCACTGGACCTCATCCAATTGTGGCTCAGCTAGGCGTCGGAGTCTCTGCTCTAGGATTCTAGAGTAGATTTTACCAGGGACACTGAGAAGGGATATGCCTCTATGGTTTCCACATGTCGATTGTCACCCTTTTTGAAAATTGGTGTTATGATGGCAATCTCCCAATCCTTTGGTATGGTCTTGTTGCACCATGCTGCCTGTAGGATCTTTAAGAGTAATAGGTCGCCTGATGCTCCCATGTACTTAACCATTTCTGGTGTTATACCATCATGCCCTGCTGCTTTGCCCATCTTGATTTTCTCTAGTGCTGCCCTCAGTTCTTCCATCTTTATGTCATCTTCACCATCATTGGTTTTCTCTTCTGTGCTAGTGGTTATCATTTCTGATGCTTCATCATGCTCACCATCCAGGAGTTCTGAGAAATATTCTTTCCATCTTTCCATTACTTCCTTCGGGGCAGTAAGCAATTTGCCTTGCTTGTCCTTTATAAATTTGAGAGGGCATTGTTTTTCTTTCCTCATGTTCTTTAGGGTCTTATAGAACAATTTCTGGTTTTCTTGTGCATCTTTTTCTAGCTTTTCTCCAAATTCTTCCCAGGACTTCTGTTTTGCTGCTAGCACTTTGTTCTTGCTTCTGTTCTGAGTGTCACATATTCTCTATATTTTTCCATTTGTCCTGTTGTGTTTTTAGCTCCTAAGTATTGTTTCCATGCCATTTTCTTCTCTCTTATTTTCTCTTTGACTTCCTCTGTCCACCAAGGTGTCCTCTTTCTCTGGTTCCCAAGTCGGACTTCACCGCATGCTTCTGCAGCAGCTGTCTTTATGATATCCTTGAATTATTCCAGAGGGTTTCCAAGTCATCAGGTCGTTCTTCTGTGTTGCTCACTGCTGTAGCAATAAGCCCCTGAATACTGGATCTTTTTTCAAGCTCTCCATTCTACCCAGTACTTGTTTTTGCTGCTAATACTTTGTTCTTGTGTCTATGCCAGCGTGACATCGTCCAATATTTTTTCCAAGTTCTGTATAGAAGTATTTGAAGCTCTAAGAGGGTCGTCTGGGATTGTTCAATAAGCTGTATATTCTGGCTCTCTCAGCTTGTAGGTCCTAATGCTCATTTCTCCTGCTCGTTTACTTGGTTTCTTGCGTGATGTTGGGCAGTTCCTAGGCTGAGCAACTCTTTCAGTTGTTCGTTTGATTGTTAGCAGGTAGTGATCACTTCCAATCTCTGGCCCCCTCCAGACTCTTGCATCTCGGACATATCTGAATGAGCTTCTCCGAACAATGGCGTAGTCGATCACTGACTTCTCATTCTTGGTTGGTTCACATCTAGTGTATGCATGTATGCGCTTATGGGGGAACTTTGTGTTTGTAATGATCAGATTCTGCTCACTGCAGAATCTAAGGAGTCGCTTTCCATTGTCATTGAGAGTATCTTCTCCATATCTTCCGATAACTCCACCCCATCTAGCATGGTCATTTCCAACTCTGGCATTAAAATCTCCAAGCATAATAACTTCATCTAGGCAGTCATCCACTGTCCTTTGAAGCAGCTCGAAGAATTCCTCCTTGACCTCTGCTCTCTCATCCTCATTTGGCCCATACACTATGACCAGGTTGACTATGGTTTCTCCTTCTTTTAGTTTTACAACCATAATGCGCTCCAAGACAAAGTTCCATCCCTTGATACTATCTTTTTGATTTTGGGCCACAATGCAACCCACGCCCCCTTTAGCTCTTTCAGATATGGGTACACCACTGTAGAGCAACGTGTTGCCATCGAGATCCATGACTCCTTGTCCTTTTTTCTTCGTTTCCGTTATAGCCAGGATTTCTAGTTTTGCTTTCCTCATCTCTTCCACCAGCTCCTCTTCCTTCCCATTTATACTTCTTGTGTTCCAAGTTCCATAAGTCGTAGTCCGTAGTCCGTTCCAGTTTGTCGCCTTTAGAATCAGTCCGGTTTTCTCTCTTGTAGTTCGCGTAATCATGATTTAAAGCAAACAGGTGATTGGCCTGTTGTGCCTTTGCATGGTGGAGGGGCTGCCTCCTTACGGCCTCCATGCAGGCCGCCCTCCTCCTTTTTCATCCGGGCTTGGGACCGGCATTGGCGGAGTTTGAATTCCTTTTACTTTGAATTTAATTAATTCCCCTAGACACTATAACAACCCATAAGTATAATTCTCAGAGTGGCACCATAGAAGTCTGGTACTGAATATTACTATCTCGGCCAGAAATTCTTTACAGCCTGACTTTATACCTATAAACTCTATACACCAATGCTCTTTTCTGAGAATGGGGTATTTCTTTTAAGACCAGACTCTTCTCTGGCAACTATCCTAGTATCACCTGTTACACCTTGTTGTCTTATTCTTCATAAATTAAGTAACCTCTCGCGACACTGGGACGCTCGTCTGGATTGTTCCTGTATATTCTGAGCCTGCTGTTACCTTTTAGTGCTGTCAAGTGGGAAATTTTTGATAGTAAGGTAAGGTTAAGAAATAGATTTTTGAGCACCATTGAGTACAAATTAAGATGTGGTACATGTGACGCGAAATCAGTCATTAATTAATTAATTAGGAAATTAATTTGATTAAGTGACTAATTATATTGGCAACATTTTTTTTTAACTTTGTATTTGTTGCAACTAAATTACAACATTGCCATGGCAGATTTAGTGAAGTTCAGGTCAGCAACACTGCAAATGGGGAAAGAGCTTGGGATGACTGGTGATGTTCTGATCCAGTATGTTACGACTGAATGCGATAAATTCACAGAAAGAGAAGATAAGCAGTTAGCACGAAGCGGAAGCTGAGAAAGAGAAGAAACATGCAATGAAACTGAGCTGAGGGAAAAGAAGGGTTCAAGCAGAATAAATTCAACAGAAAGAGAAGCTGAGGAAAGAAGGAATTCAAGCAGAGAAGAGAGGCTGAGGAAAGAAGGGTTCAAGCAGAAAGGGTTTCAAGCAGAGAGAGACCATGAGCTAAGATTAAAAGAGCTTGAACTTCAGGCAACTGCCAACCACAATGGTAGTAGTTCACCTCATTTTGACAACAGCTCCAGCCAGAGCACCTCAAATGGAGCCATGAATTTTCATCTGGATCCATTTGTGGACAAAGTTGACGCAATCGAGGTTTATCTAGACAGATATGAGAGATTAGCTACTACTTATGGTCTAGAAAAGGAAAAGTGGGGTCTGAAGTTAACGCAAGGTTTGCGGGGAATTGCGTACGATGTCTTTTTGAAATTGCCAAAAAAAGGATCAGGAAGATTACAAAGCCCTGAAGCAGGCATTGCTTGTTCGATATGAACAAAATGCTGAAGCATATAGACGGCGCTTCCGAATGGCAAAGCTTCAACCAGGAGAGACGTATAAGTAGTTCTCAGAAAGATTAGAAACTTACCTACTGAGGTGGTGTAAGTTAGGAAACTTCACCACAGATTTCGAGGGGCTAAAGGAAATGATGTTGATTGAACAACTATTGGATTCCATAACCCCAGAAACTGATAAGTTCCTAACTGAGAACAAAAGAGACAGGTTGGCTGACATAATCACATATGCGGAAAGCCACCACCTGGCTCAATCCCTGACTCAAGGGAGTATAAGGAAACAGGAGGGAGTTAAGCAACCCCAAACTCATAATAAGTTTGATCAAAAGGACAATGCAACCAAATACAGGCCAGGATATGATAATAAGGATAGGAACCCACAATTTCAGGATAGGAAACCTTACAAAAAGGAAGAAAAGTGGTGTAAAATATGTAAAATGAACAACCACCATACAACGGAATGTGGTAGGAAAGTCCCTCCATATCACGCTGCATGCATGATAACAGTGGGAAAGGGAAGGAAGGAACCGACATCGAGTCCCGTAGGTCTCCATCATCCCCCCATCTGGGAAGAAGTAATATGTAACGGCACTAAGGTAAAGTGTCTGTATGATTCCGGATTGGAATATGACTCAGTTGTGAGTGCGTCTCTAGTGCACCCTGAGCAGTATACCACAGACAAAGTGGAGATACAAGGTGCATTAAAGGATACAGCCACCATAACACTTCCCATAGCCAGAATCAATGTGAAAACTCGCTATGTGGAAGGGGTGATCAGTGCAGCAGTGTGAGATAATCCTAATTACCCGCTGGTGTTAGGAAGGAGATATGTTTTCCTAGGAAAACCAATAAAACCTGTGATAATGGCAATACTCCAGGTCAGGTCAACCCCTGGGAAGGAGGAGGGAACACCACTCAATATTCATCCGAGAGAGATGAGAAAGGCCCTGGCTAAAGACAAAACATTAAAAACCTTGCTTTGGCAAGTTGCCAAAAATCCATAACCCCCCAAAGAAAGGACAGTTTTTTAATGATGGATTGCTTTACAGGAAAGCTGGGACAGGACCCAATGGGCATAGCCAGTTAGTACTGCCATCTATTTACAGGGACAAGGTTATGGAATTAGCACATGGTGATTCAGACGGTGGACATAAGAAGATTGGTACCACCTGTCAACGGACCTCAGTGAACCATTATTGGCCTGGTGTTGCTGAAGATATATTTCAGTATGTGACCACCTGTGCACAATGTAGCAAGGTGACATCTACACGTTGGGAAAATCAACAGGACCTAGGAAAGCATTGGGGCGGACGTAGGCCTGAAAATAACAAGGTAGACTTAGTGGATAGGATGGCACCATCTCACAAAGGGTCTACCAGACAACCAGTTACCATGGCAACTCTCCGGATTGTACAGGGAGGGGATACAACACGCCCCATACCGACAAGATTTACTAAATCATTTAGTTCGGAACACCAGGTACTGGATCAAAATAGGAGTGTGATTAGTCGACCACCCTTGATAAAAGACCTGCGGGGAAACCCCAGGAAAATAGGTAGTGGGAGAGTGTGCAGTGCGAACCATTTGACTGATGCACAGCCAACACTATACGGCTATTAACATTAGCATTGGAAAGGGTTTGGGCAACATTGGTAGTTGGCCAGCCCATCACAGTCTATTGGAAGTATTGATACGGACATGGATTGAATAATATATGGCATTTTAAAAGGGAGAATTGATTTCTTGGTGCAGGAAAATTTCATTTCCCCATAGGAATCATATTATATGCTCCGAGTGTTTTCTCCAGGGTGATGAGGACATTATTGGATCCCTTACAAAACCCAGCTATCACTAATTTCCTGGATGATACCCACATAGCTTAAGAAACATTCGAGGAACATCTATATCACTGGATCTCAGAATGTAGGGGCAGATTTTCTTAATAGGCACCCATCTGATCAGAACCAGGATGGAAAGAGGGAAGAATAGATTCCTGCTGGATGATTGCCTCGTTATTGGTCTCAGATTGAAGCTCGACAGATATCTCTCGCTTAAAAATTGGGGGGCTATCTGTAGCGTAGTCCTGAACCAATATCTAAGGGCAATTAACGAGAGCCTACCTTGCCTACCTATATCGAAATATGTCAACAAATGTTTCGACCAATCGCTGCACGAGCTGAAAACCGGTCTCAGGAACCGTAGGCTGCAGGATTGCTAGATGGAATTTAGGTAAACGGTAATATGTATTTGTGACTTCAGGCCAAAGGATAAGGTATGTCCCTCGGAACAGTGAGCACAATAAAATAACAGGAATCTTAAGCTTTCATTAGATACATGGATTTAAGTTGTAGAAGCATGGACACAGGAGTTATGAGTGATTACATGCAGTAATAACTTAGAGGGAAGGCTGTTTTCCCCGGTTTCAACTGTGATTGCAAACGCTACAAGGGAGGCAGAAAAAGGATAGCTTGTTAAAATGGTAGCGCCCAATTGGCCGGTTTAAACAAGACCTGGATGGAAGGAATCGGTTGGGAAACACCGGAAGAATAAATTATCGAAGTTTTGTAAGATCGACAGATCGGGCAGAAAGTGGTGGTTTTATAGAAATTTTGGTAAACATAAACTGACCCAGCCAGCCAATGGAATCGCTTGTCTTCCGTTCGCCCGCTATCTGTAATAAAAAGGGAAGTAAATCTGGGAGATTTCTCTTGAACCGCCAGAACCAAATTCGTCAGAGGACAGAATCAGATTCTACCCCAGCTCTTTCGCCTTTTGCCAGTGAAGCAGACTGCATGGGTTTATTAAAAGCCTGTTGAATCTGAGATTGTGGGTCAGAGGTATCCTGTCACTCATCTTGTTAGCAGAGAAGAACATTGGTGTTGTACCTAGCGGTGTATGATTTGAACAAGCACCCCGTACCTACATCAGTTGGAAGAGTGGGGACCCTCAGAGTTGGGCTTCTCCATCTTATATTCCTGCTTCAAGGAAAAGGCGGAAGCGAAGAAGTTAAGTCCTATTAGACAAGACTGACTCGCAGAGCATTGGCGTACCACACCCTGTCATAGTATTAGTGATGAAAACTGTGATGATTAAATTAGTCTGGAAACAATATAGACTTTAGTCTGAGTGACAGTTTCAAAAGCTACTTAACAAAGAAATATTGTGAATTCAAGTGTTCTCAGTAACATTGAAGTTATTGTGACAGTTTTCAACATTTACCAAACAACAGATAAAATACTTCTATGGCACGCGCCTCAAACAGCCTCTGACAACCAAGTCCAGCTCCCGGCCTTCACGTGTGGCTCAATTTGAGCCCGGCGGAACTGTTTCCACTGACGGGAGAAGGGGCAAAGGCGAGCGACTGGCGCCTTAAAACCAGCAGCTTCGGGCAGATAGGGCTCGTGATCCTTGGTTGGTAGCTTATCTAAGAGAAGGAACTCTGAATTCAATCCACCGCTGCCTTGCGGGAATATCCATTTATGGAAACTGGCTTTGGGAGTAAACCCTGAGGATAAATCCGGAGTCGGAGTCCCTAAGGCAGTCTAATGTCGATTCGACATTATTCTGGCAACTCCTGCGACATGGCTGGTACCAAACTGTATCGGCTACTGCCGTTCCTTTGGATCTACCGGCTGTGTGGAGAGGGGGAACATGCTGCATGGGCAACAGCTTGATCTCCATATAACTGTGCCCAAGCTCGCGCCCTGGAGAGGACACTCCAGCTTCACCCTATAGGTGTCGGCAAAACACGGGAAGTAGCAGTTACCGGTTATAAGCATTTTGCCCAATTGGCGTAGGGCATGGCGCCAGGGGCTACTTCCGACAGTGGGAGAGGTTCTAGGATCTCACTGGACAGCTACCGCCCGCTTCAAGCTGGGCAGCCCCCCAGTCAATAAGGTGTTGTCCCGCCACTGTCTGCTTTCCCCATTGGGTGCATGGGGATTAGGGTCAAACCCGAACTGTGGACAGAAAATTTTGCACCAAGCAATTATCGAAAAAAAATAGAAATAAGCAAACTCTCAGATTGGGATGCTGGAACGTCCGGACTATGTTGACTGGACTATCCGAAAACCTACAGGATGTAAACGATGTAAGGAAGACAGCCATAATTAATGATGAGCTTAAACGACTTCAGGTGGATATAGCTGCACTTCAGGAAACGCGCCTGGCGGGCTCTGGAACGGTGAGAGAGAAGGACTACACATTTTATTGGCAAGGGAAAGATCTTAATAAAGCTAGAGAACACGGAGTAGGTTTTGCGGTCAAAAAATCGCTAACTAAAAATGGTTGAACCAGGCGAGAATGGATCAGAACGCCTGTTAACGCTCCGCCTGCAAACTAGCACAGGTCCCATCACCCTTGTCAGTGTGTATGCTCCTACTCTGTACTCTGCCTCAGAAGCTAAAGATGAGTTCTACGAGAATCTAACAGCAATTATCAAAAGCATACCTAGGCAAGAACAGCTTGTTCTCCTTGGTGACTTTAACGCTAGAGTGGGTGCCGATAATGTTTCATGGCCTTCATGTCTGGGCAGGTTTGGTATTGGCAAGATGAATGAAAATGGACAACGGCTCTTAGAGTTGTGCGTCCACCATGACCTCTGCGTGACCAACACCTACTTTCAGACAAAACCCCAGCATAAGGTGTCATGGAGACACCCACGATCCAAGCACTGGCACCAACTTGACCTGATTCTCGTCAGAAGGCCACTCCTCAGGTCTGTGCTCTCCACGCGCTCGTACCATAGTGCAGACTGTGATACAGATCACTCCTTGGTTTGCTGCAAAAATCAGAGCACAACCAAGAAAACTCTATCGTGTCAGACATGAAGGGAAACCACGCATTGATACCAGCAAGATGTCAGACCCTTTCATGATCGCTCAATTCACTGCGACCTGCAACACAGTGCTCAGTCCCCCTCAGCACGTTGCTACTATTACAGCGAACTGGGAGCATCTACGGAACACCCCTCCAAGTACTGCACTTGCCACCTTTTGTAAGAAAACAGCAAAGTCAAATGACTGGTTTGATGCTTCATCAGATGTGATGGCACCTGTCATTGAAGCTAAGCGCAGTGCTATGAATGAATACAAACGTTCACCGAGTGCCAAAACCCTACAGATCCTGAGGGCTACGAGAAGCAAAGTTCAACAAACTGCTCGACGCTGTGCAAATGACTATTGGCTCCAGCTCAGTGAGAGCATCCAGATCGCAGCGCAAACAGGCAACATTAGACAAATGTATGACGGTATAAAGAAAGCACTTGGCCCCCCATAAAAGTAAGACGGCACCGCTAAAAACCATCAGCGGAGAGAAGCTAACCGATAAGGGTAAGCAGATGGAGAGGTGGGTCGAGCACTACTCTGAGCTTTACGCTAGAGACAATACCGTTACGCCTGCAGCCCTTGATGCTGTCAATAGTCGGCCAACTATGGAGGAGCTGGATGCCGAACCAACATTAGAGGAACTCAGTAAGGCCATTGATAGCTTGGCCTCTGGCAAAGCACCAGGCAGTGATGGGATTCCTCCTGATTTAATCAAATGCTGTAAGAGCACGCTATTACATCCCCTGCATAGGATGCTGTGCCAGTGCTGGGAAGAGACAACTATTCCTCAAGACATGCGAGATGCCAAGATTGTAACACTGTATAAAAATAAAAGGAGACAGAAGTGATTGCAATAACTACAGAGGCATCTCTCTTCTTAGTATTGTTGGTAAGGTTTTTGCCAAAGTCATCTTAATGCGACTACACAAGTTAGCTGAGCGCATATATCCAGAGGCACAGTGTGGATTCCGAGCTGGCAGATCAACAACAGACATGATCTTCTCTCTCCGCCAGCTTCAGGAAAAAAATCAAGAGAGCAGAAAAGACCATTATATATATCGCCTTTATAGACCTCACAAAAGCATTCGACCTGGTTAGTAGGGATGGACTCTTTAAAATCCTCCTGAAAATAGGCTGCCCTTCTAAAATGCTGGAAATGATAAAGTCATTCCATGACGACATGAAGGGAACAGTCCAATATGCTGGAAGCACGTCACAGCCCTTTGATATACGAAGTGGCGTTAAACAAGGCTGTGTTCTGGCTCCGACCCTCTTCGGAATCTTCTTTGCCTTACTCTTGACACATGCATTCAGAGATGCAACTGAAGGAATATGCCTTCACACTAGGTCAGATGGCCGTCTGTTTAATCTTTCAAGGCTGAAGGCAAAAACAAAAAAATCAGAAGGGTCACTATAAGAGACTTGTTGTTCGCTGATGATGCTGCAGTCGTCACTCAAAGCCAACAGGAGCTTCAGAGCTTGATGAATCGCTTCACTAAAGCATGCAAGGACTTTGGCCTCACAATAAGTCTAAAGAAAACGAATGTGCTGAGTCAGGATGTGGGTGCTGCACCAGTTATCACTATCGATAACTATGAATTGGCAGTGGTGCACCACTTCACATACCTAGGGTCTACCATCAATGACAAACTCTCACTGGATACAGAAATCGACAGCCGCATTGGCAAAGCTGCAGCTACCTTTGCCCGCCTCACATCGCGTGTTTGGGGACTCTAAACTCACAATGAAGACCAAAGCTGCGGTATATAAATGCCTGCGTCACCAGCACACTCCTATATGGCAGCGAGACCTGGACGACCTATGCTAAGCAAGAAAGAAGGCTCAATACCTTCCATTTGCGGTGTCTACGCCGCATCCTCGGCATCTCGTGGAAAGATAAAGTGACAAATGTCGAGGTGTTGTCACGTGCTGGCCTTCAAAGTATGTATACGCTGCTTAGACAGCGTAGACTTCGCTGGCTTGGCCATGTTCGCCGCATGGAAGATGGTCGCATCCCAAAAGATATCTTCTACAGACAATTAGCAGATGGCAAGAGAACAGTTGGGCGACCACAGCTGAGGTTCAAAGATGTGTGCAAGAGAGATATGAGGGCACTGGACATGGATCCAGCAACATGGGAGGATGAAGCTGCCGATCGCACTAAGTGGCGATGCTATTTACGGCCCACCTCAGATTGGGCGAAGAGAGGCTCACACAAGAAGCAGAGGTGAGGAGAAAACGTCGAAAGGAGCACCAGGAAAATAAGCAGCTGAGGGCTGTCACCTCAGGGGCGCATTCCCATAGTCAGTTATGACTGAAGGGGCTATTATTATTACCATCATGAACAGTGGTTCCTGAGGATTAGTAGAACTAAGACTATTTTCATAACAAGAGAGCCTTAGCAACAAGGAAAAGACTTTATTTTTAGTGATTGACTTTTATTTGGTGTAGATACATGCAACATCATCAGTGTGTTTTTATTTTTAGGGTTTGTGTTTACACAAACAAAACTAAACAGATGACTGTACATAAAGAAAATTAAGAAATTGTAGTGCACTGTTTTGATTACTTTATGTCAGCTTTGAATTCCTTTTACTTTGAATTTAATTAATTCCCCTAGACACTATAACAACCCATAAGTATAATTCTCAGAGTGGCACCATAGAAGTCTGGTACTGAATATTACTATCTCGGCCAGAAATTCTTTACAGCCTGACTTTATACCTATGAACTCTATACACCATTGCTCTTTTCTGAGAATGGGGTATTTCTTTTAAGACCAGACTCTTCTCTGCAACTATCCTAGTATCACCTGTTACACCTTGTTGTCTTATTCTTTATAAATTAAGGAACCTCTCGCGACAAGTACTAACAGGTTAAAATAGCGATGGAATGATGGTGAATTTTAGATGTAAATAAAATTGTTTTCAATGAGACTTGGTTTGAGGATTGGTAAAACAATTGTCCTTTTGCTGTTTCCTTAATAAACGTAGCTGGTCTAAGTGAGTTCTGCAGCCGTGGTTTCGTCAATTCTTTTGTGATGAGAGCACTTCTTCACACAACTTGTCCAATTTAGGCGGTTAGTGTTGATTCCCTGCTTTTAACTCACGATCAGTGACGTCGAAACTTTAATCTTGCAGCTTCGTACCATGAACAGTCGGATAGCTTCGTTCCACGAACTTTAGACAAAATAAAAAGAACAAATGCCTCTGCTAAGTACATTTGGTTGGAAGATTAACAGGCGCATTGGCTCCACTGTCCACCCACCAATGTTAGCCTCTCTGAATAATTAAATTCTTGAGTATACACAGCGTAACTCAGGGAAGATGATTAGAAATCACCAATATTCTTCTAGGTATTAAACTGGGAAAATATGTGCTTGGATAGCGCGAGGGCAATGGCGTGCCTGAATTACAATTAACAAAGTAGATATATCTCGCAAAATGATATTATACACGTTAGGCACTTGTTATGTAATCATTAATCATCACTGCCCCATTCGGAGTCTGAGGTTGCTGCTGCTTTCGCGTTTCTGAGCGAATAAGCATAAAACAAACATCAGCGCTTGCTGTAGTGGTTTATGAATATACTATTTTCATATGTTGAGGTTGCCAGCCTCATATATAACCACTTAGCAAGAAAACATGTCACATTCACATGGTAAAATAAATGTTTACACTTACCCCAAAGTAACTTTTGGGAACACAATCTCCTTTCACAGTTTAGAATGGCCACATCAACTTAGGTTAAATGCTTTCGAATCACTTGGTCTGAGAAATTTTAGTATTTCTTTTATGATGAGTGATCTGATTCCTTAGGTCTCCAGTCTTTGTATTTAAAAATGCGGGTTTACTTGTAAGTTTCAAAGTTGCCCAAATATTCTGTTCTGGTCCTTTAAGTTTCCAGTCTTTGTATTTAAAAAATGCGTGCTTACTTTTAAGTTTCAAAGTTGCCCAAATACTTCGATCTGTTACTTATAATTGTAGAATCCTTTGTCCGATCTTTCTCTCTGGCTCTGGTGATGTTGCTAGTTTGACGTGGCGATGCAGTCTGATTTGTGACTCCGATTTCGCTAGATTATATTTCCATTTCTCAGTTCAAATCCCAGATTGTACTTCCGACGAATTTGCTAATGAAAGTCAAAGTTTATTTCGGCTCTCAAATTAAGCCAATGGTAAGCTCTTTAGAACTAAATGTGTCGGGGTGTTAAATCATAATATCCCCCGCGTGTTTTAAAATATCAAATTTTAAAATTCCAACGCGTGACCTCTTTCTAAAAAGGCAGTAATACTTCCGATTGCATCTTTATGCAAACTCACAAACAAATCTGTGAACTTATTTTCTGTCTATATGCTTTCCCATTATATTGTCTCCCCAGACAGATTATCGGTAATATTGATACAAAGATGGCCCAGCGGAAATGATTACCTAATTATCACCTGTGTTTTCGCATACCCCAGACGGCTTTCTCAGAAAGACAGACCGCAAACCCAGGTGGTCACTTGCCTGTTTGTCGCTGGCCCCGGAAATGAGTTACGTCAAAGTCGCTATTCTTCTTCACGTTTACTGTCTGCATTAAAAAAGACAACTTACGTGATACAAGTATGATCCGCTGACCTATCTAGTTAGCTTACGACGATTCCCAGGGCGAAACGTAAACAAGTCTGGGAGCGGCTCAGAGCAAAACATGTAAGGCCATAAAATATGTCAAAGAATAGAACGATGAATGCGGAAAAGGAAGAAATAAAGTGATAATGCAGAAGATAACGAACGTGATGTAAAAGGACATACACAAATATCGTTACAGTTGACTGAAGGTGGATTAAAAAACTAGAGAATTGACTGAAGGTAGATAAAAACTAGAGTATCCACCCTTCCACCCCTCACCCCCGCCATAAATCTAAACGTAATATAGTGACATCTCTAACATTTCTCTTCCTACGGCAATATCTGCTATAGGGATATTTTTCCTTTTATTTTTCTTTTTGCACAAATCTTCCGGAATCGAATAAGTCGAGGTCTTAATATCATGGTAAATATAACATTAGGCAAGGGTCTTTGGCTGCCACTCGTCCTCGACCGCACACGGCCTCTTGGAAAGACTTGCACGTGTATTGAACAACATCAAACAGCTGAGGATACGGGCATTCTTCCTCCTGGCCTTTGAGGTATCTGGAAAAGTCATAAGGCGGCACCTTCGAGCAGTTCGTGTATCTCTGACAAGATGTAGGATGTGGAATCAGAGCAGCGGTATCATTACAGTAGTCAGGTGATTGAGCGTTCGCTGGAGAAAGATAAACATCTCGAGCATAACGTGCTGTTGGCACGTGAGGAAAAACAAAAGCAACATGTATGAAACAGAGTTGTTAAGTTTACATTGGACTGAGAGGGCTCTAATCTCGTATATACGATATAATACTGCTCTATACACAGGGTCGCAAGGACAGCTCAGAAACGGTTTTTATAATGTAAAGTAAAGTTACATTTTGTTACGGAAATCTATTCAGCAGTTTCATTCACCACACGTCATATTTTATCCAGGTGCTTTCAACATATCGTGTGTTATTTAAAACCCAACTCAGTCAATATTCAAGTGGAAAGTTGACACTTGTAGTGAGAGTGAATGAATTTGTGTTGCCAGTCACGTGATATGAATGCTAGAAGGCGATGGGCCAGGAGGCATGAGAAGAGACTAGGGACCCTTGAAAAAAATTACCGAGACAGGTTAAGGTCTTTTCAAAGTTTGTGCAAGAGAAGTTTCCATGTCAAGTTACGGGCTAGAGAAGTTTCCATGTCAAGTTGCGTGCTATAGAAGTTTCTATATCAAGTTGCGTGCTAGAGAAGTTTCCATGTCAAGTTGTGTGCTAGAGAAGTTTCCATGTCAAGTTGTGTGCTATAGAAGTTTCCATGTCAAGTTGTGTGCTAGAGAAGTTTCCATATCAAGTTGTGTGCTAGAGAAGTTTCCATATCAAGTTGCGTGCTATAGAAGTTTCCATGTCAAATTGTGTGGTAGAGAAGTTTCCATGTCAAGTTGTGTGCTAGAGTAGTTTCCATGTCATGTTACGTGTTAGAGAAGTTTCTATGTCAAGTTACGTGCTAGAGAAGTTTCCATGTCAATTGTGTGCTAGAGAAATTTCTATGTCAAGTTACGTATAGCAGCATGCATACTTGACTTTTTTCCCATCCCAGCATTACAGTGAATCAAAGTGTGGAGCTCAAGTGTGTCACCTTGGCTGCTGTGAGCCCGTGTTGTTGTAGGATGTCTGTGATGTTGTCTTTCTATCTACCTCTTGCTCTTCCACGTGCTCTGAACCCAAACCTTCTTGTGTTGAAGGCATGTAGTGGTAATTTATCGGACATCATTGTCACAAGATAATACTTAATTGTCCGTCTCTCTATATACTTGATGCAGGATATACTCCCTACAATTGTCCGTTTCTCTATATACTTGATGCAGGATATACTCCCTACAATTGTCCGTCTCTCTATATAATTGATGCAGGATATAGCCCCTACAATTGTCCGTCTCTCTATATAATTGATGCAGGATATACTCCCTACAATTGTCCGTCTCTCTATATAATTGATGCAGGATATAGTCCCTACAATTGTCCGTCTCTCTATATAATTGATGCAGGATATAGCCCCTACAATTGTCCGTCTCTCTATATAATTGATGCAGGATATACTCCCTACAATTGTCCGTCTCTCTATATAATTGATGCAGGATATAGCCCCTACAATTGTCCGTCTCTCTATATAATTGATGCAGGATATACTCCCTACAATTGTCCGTCTCTCTATATAATTGATGCAGGATATACTCCCTACAATTGTCCGTCTCTCTATATAATTGATGCAGGATATAGTCCCTACAATTGTCCGTCTCTCTATATAATTGATGCAGGATATAGTCCCTACAATTGTCCGTCTCTCTATATAATTGATGCAGGATATACTCCCTACAATTGTCCGTCTCTCTACAATTGTCCGTCTCTCTATATAATTGATGCAGGATATAGTCCCTACAATTGTCCGTCTCTCTATATAATTGATGCAGGATATAGTCCCTACAATTGTCCGTCTCTCTATATAATTGATGCAGGATATAGTCCCTACAATTGTCCGTCTCTCTATATAATTGATGCAGGATATACTCCCTACAATTGTCCGTCTCTCTATATAATTGATGCAGGATATAGTCCCTACAATTGTCCGTCTCTCTATATAATTGATGCAGGATATAGTCCCTACAATTGTCCGTCTCTCTATATAATTGATGCAGGATATAGTCCCTACAATTGTCCGTCTCTCTATATAATTGATGCAGGATATAGTCCCTACAATTGTCCGTCTCTCTATATAATTGATGCAGGATATAGTCCCTACAATTGTCCGTCTCTCTATATAATTGATGCAGGATATAGTCCCAATACAATTGTTCCCCTACAATTGTCCTCTCTATATAATTGATGCAGGATATAGTCCCTACAATTGTCCGTCTCTCTACATATTTGATGCAGGATATAGTCCCTACAATGGTACGTCTCTCTATATACTATAATTGATGCAGGATATAGTCCCTACAATTGTTCGTCTCTCTATTTAATTGATGCAGGATATAGTCCCTACAATTGTACGTCTCTCTATATTGTATAGTCCCTACAATTGTTCGTCTCTCTATATACTTGATGCAGGATATAGTCCCTACAATTGTCCGTCTCTCTATATACTTGATGCAGGATATAGTCCCTACAATTGTCCGTCTCTCTATATACTTGATGCAGGATATAGTCCCTACAATTGTCCGTCTCTCTATATACTTGATGCAGGATATAGTCCCTACAATTGTATATACTTGATGCAGGATATAGTCCCTACAATTGTCCGTCTCTCTATATACTTGATGCAGGATATAGTCCCTACAATTGTCCGTCTCTCTATATACTTGATGCAGGATATAGTCCCTACAATTGTCCGTCTCTCTATATACTTGATGCAGGATATAGTCCCTACAATTGTCCGTCTCTCTATATACTTGATGCAGGATATAGTCCCTACAATTGCCCGTCTCTCTATATACTTGATGCAGGATATAGTCCCTACAATTGTCCGTCTCTCTATATACTTGATGCAGGATATAGTCCCTACAATTGTCCGTCTCTCTATATACTTGATGCAGGATATAGTCCCTACAATTGTCCGTCTCTCTATATACTTGATGCAGGATATAGTCCCTACAATTGTCCGTCTCTCTATATACTTGATGCAGGATATAGTCCCTACAATTGTCCGTCTCTCTATATACTTGATGCAGGATATAGTCCCTACAATTGTCCGTCTCTCTATATACTTGATGCAGGATATAGTCCCTACAATTGTCCGTCTCTCTATATACTTGATGCAGGATATAGTCCCTACAATTGTCCGTCTCTCTATATACTTGATGCAGGATATAGTCCCTACAATTGTCCGTCTCTCTATATACTTGATGCAGGATATAGTCCCTACAATTGTCCGTCTCTCTATATACTTGATGCAGGATATAGTCCCTACAATTGTCCGTCTCTCTATATACTTGATGCAGGATATAGTCCCTACAATTGTCCGTCTCTCTATATACTTGATGCAGGATATAGTCCCTACAATTGTCCGTCTCTCTATATACTTGATGCAGGATATAGTCCCTACAATTGTCCGTCTCTCTATATACTTGATGCAGGATATAGTCCCTACAATTGTCCGTCTCTCTATATACTTGATGCAGGATATAGTCCCTACAATTGTCCGTCTCTCTATATACTTGATGCAGGATATAGTCCCTACAATTGTCCGTCTCTCTATATACTTGATGCAGGATATAGTCCCTACAATTGTCCGTCTCTCTATATACTTGATGCAGGATATAGTCCCTACAATTGTCCGTCTCTCTATATACTTGATGCAGGATATAGTCCCTACAATTGTCCGTCTCTCTATATACTTGATGCAGGATATAGTCCCTACAATTGTCCGTCTCTCTATATACTTGATGCAGGATATAGTCCCTACAATTGTCCGTCTCTCCGTCTCTCTATACTGTCGTCTCTCTATACACTTGATGTCGGATATAGTCCCTACAATTGTCCGTCTCTCTATATACCCTACAATTGTCTGCAGGCAGGATATAGTCCCTACAATTGTCCGTCTCTCTATATACTTGATGCAGGATATAGTCCCTACAATTGTCCGTCTCTCTATATACTTGATGCAGGATATAGTCCCTACAATTGTCCGTCTCTCTATATACTTGATGCAGGATATAGTCCCTACAATTGTCCGTCTCTCTATATAATTGATGCAGGATATAGTCCCTACAATTGTCCGTCTCTCTATATACTTGATGCAGGATATAGTCCCTACAATTGTCCGTCTCTCTATATAATTGATGCAGGATATAGTCCCTACAATTGTCCGTCTCTCTATATACTTGATGCAGGATATAGTCCCTACAATTGTCCGTCTCTCTATATAATTGATGCAGGATATAGTCCCTACAATTGTCCGTCTCTCTATATAATTGATGCAGGATATAGTCCCTACAATTGTCCGTCTCTCTATATAATTGATGCAGGATATAGTCCCTACAATTGTCCGTCTCTCTCTATATACTTGATGCAGGTCCCCTATAATTGTCCGTCTCTCTATATAATTGATGCAGGATATGTCCCTACAATTGTCCGTCTCTCTATATACTTGATGCAGGATATAGTCCCTACAATTGTCCGTCTCTCTATATACTTGATGCAGGATATAGTCCCTACAACAGCAGGATATAGTCCCTACAATTGTCCGTCTCTCTATATACTTGATGCAGGATATAGTCCCTACAATTGTCCGTCTCTCTATATAATTGATGCAGGATATAGTCCCTACAATTGTCCGTCTCTCTATATACTTGATGCAGGATATAGTCCCTACAATTGTCCGTCTCTCTATATACTTGATGCAGGATATAGTCCCTACAATTGTCCGTCTCTCTATATACTTGATGCAGGATATAGTCCCTACAATTGTCCGTCTCTCTATATACTTGATGCAGGATATAGTCCCTACAATTGTCCGTCTCTCTATATACTTGATGCAGGATATAGTCCCTACAATTGTCCGTCTCTCTATATACTTGATGCAGGATATAGTCCCTACAATTGTCCGTCTCTCTATATACTTGATGCAGGATATAGTCCCTACAATTGTCCGTCTCTCTATATACTTGATGCAGGATATAGTCCCTACAATTGTCCGTCTCTCTATATAACTGATGCAGGATATAGTCCCTACAATTGTCCGTCTCTCTATATACTTGATGCAGGATATAGTCCCTACAATTGTCCGTCTCTCTATATACTTGATGCAGGATATAGTCCCTACAATTGTCCGTCTCTCTATATACTTGATGCAGGATATAGTCCCTACAATTGTCCGTCTCTCTATATACTTGATGCAGGATATAGTCCCTACAATTGTCCGTCTCTCTATATAATTGATGCAGGATATAGTCCCTACAATTGTCCGTCTCTCTATATACTTGATGCAGGATATAGTCCCTACAATTGTCCGTCTCTCTATATACTTGATGCAGGATATAGTCCCTACAATTGTCCGTCTCTCTATATACTTGATGCAGGATATAGTCCCTACAATTGTCCGTCTCTCTATATACTTGATGCAGGATATAGTCCCTACAATTGTCCGTCTCTCTATATACTTGATGCAGGATATAGTCCCTACAATTGTCCGTCTCTCTATATACTTGATGCAGGATATAGTCCCTACAATTGTCCGTCTCTCTATATACTTGATGCAGGATATAGTCCCTACAATTGTCCGTCTCTCTATATACTTGATGCAGGATATAGTCCCTACAATTGTCCGTCTCTCTATATACTTGATGCAGGATATAGTCCCTACAATTGTCCGTCTCTCTATATACTTGATGCAGGATATAGTCCCTACAATTGTCCGTCTCTCTATATACTTGATGCAGGATATAGTCCCTACAATTGTCCGTCTCTCTATATACTTGATGCAGGATATAGTCCCTACAATTGTCCGTCTCTCTATATAATATGCAGGATATTGATTGCAGGATATAGTCGTCCGTCTCTCTATATAATTGATGCAGGATATAGTCCCTACAATTGTCCGTCTCTCTATATAATTGATGCAGGATATAGTCCCTACAATTGTCCGTCTCTCTATATACTTGATGCAGGATATAGTCCCTACAATTGTCCGTCTCTCTATAGAATAGACGCATGACATAGTCCCTACAATTGTCCGTCTCTCTATATACTTGATGCAGGATATAGTCCCTACAATTGTCCGTCTCTCTATATACTTGATGCAGGATATAGTCCCTACAATTGTCCGTCTCTCTATATAATTGATGCAGGATATAGTCCCTACAATTGTCCGTCTCTCTATATAATTGATGCAGGATATAGTCCCTACAATTGTCCGTCTCTCTATATAATTGATGCAGGATATACTCCCTACAATTGTCCGTCTCTCTATATAATTGATGCAGGATATACTCCCTACAATTGTCCGTCTCTCTATATACTTGATGCAGGATATAGTCCCTACAATTGTCCGTCTCTCTATATACTTGATGCAGGATATACTCCCTACAATTGTCCGTCTCTCTATATAATTGATGCAGGATATAGTCCCTACAATTGTCCGTCTCTCTATATAATTGATGCAGGATATACTCCCTACAATTGTCCGTCTCTCTATATACTTGATGCAGGATATAGTCCCTACAATTGTCCGTCTCTCTATATACTTGATGCAGGATATAGTCCCTACAATTGTCCGTCTCTCTATATACTTGATGCAGGATATAGTCCCTACAATTGTCCGTCTCTCTATATACTTGATGCAGGATATAGTCCCTACAATTGTCCGTCTCTCTATATAATTGATGCAGGATATAGTCCCTACAATTGTCCGTCTCTCTATATAATTGATGCAGGATATACTCCCTACAATTGTCCGTCTCTCTATATAATTGATGCAGGATATACTCCCTACAATTGTCCGTCTCTCTATATACTTGATGCAGGATATAGTCCCTACAATTGTCCGTCTCTCTATATACTTGATGCAGGATATAGTCCCTACAATTGTCCGTCTCTCTATATAATTGATGCAGGATATAGTCCCTACAATTGTCCGTCTCTCTATATACTTGATGCAGGATATAGTCCCTACAATTGTCCGTCTCTCTATATACTTGATGCAGGATATAGTCCCTACACTTGTCCGTCTCTCTATATACTTGGTGCAGGATATAGTCCCTACAATTGTCCGTCTCTCTATATACTTGATGCAGGATATAGTCCCTACAATTGTCCGTCTCTCTATATAACTGATGCAGGATATAGTCCCTACAATTGTCCGTCTCTCTATATAATTGATGCAGGATATAGTCCCTACAATTGTCCGTCTCTCTATATACTTGATGCAGGATATAGTCCCTACAATTGTCCGTCTCTCTATATACTTGATGCAGGATATAGTCCCTACAATTGTCCGTCTCTCTATATAATTGATGCAGGATATAGTCCCTACAATTGTCCGTCTCTCTATATAATTGATGCAGGATATAGTCCCTACAATTGTCCGTCTCTCTATATACTTGATGCAGGATATAGTCCCTACAATTGTCCGTCTCTCTATATACTTGATGCAGGATATAGTCCCTACAATTGTCCGTCTCTCTATATACTTGATGCAGGATATAGTCCCTACAATTGTCCGTCTCTCTATATACTTGATGCAGGATATAGTCCCTACAATTGTCCGTCTCTCTATATACTTGATGCAGGATATAGTCCCTACAATTGTCCGTCTCTCTATATACTTGATGCAGGATATAGTCCCTACAATTGTCCGTCTCTCTATATAATTGATGCAGGATATAGTCCCTACAATTGTCCGTCTCTCTATATACTTGATGCAGGATATAGTCCCTACAATTGTCCGTCTCTCTATATACTTGATGCAGGATATAGTCCCTACAATTGTCCGTCTCTCTATATAATTGATGCAGGATATAGTCCCTACAATTGTCCGTCTCTCTATATACTTGATGCAGGATATAGTCCCTACAATTGTCCGTCTCTCTATATACTTGATGCAGGATATAGTCCCTACAATTGTCCGTCTCTCTATATAATTGATGCAGGATATAGTCCCTACAATTGTCCGTCTCTCTATATAATTGATGCAGGATATAGTCCCTACAATTGTCCGTCTCTCTATATACTTGATGCAGGATATAGTCCCTACAATTGTCCGTCTCTCTATATAATTGATGCAGGATATAGTCCCTACGATTGTCCGTCTCTCTATATAATTGATGCAGGATATAGTCCCTACAATTGTCCGTCTCTCTATATAATTGATGCAGGATATAGTCCCTACAATTGTCCGTCTCTCTATATACTTGATGCAGGATATAGTCCCTACAATTGTTCGTCTCTCTATATACTTGATGCAGGATATAGTCCCTACAATTGTCCGTCTCTCTATATACTTGATGCATGATATAGTCGCTACAATTGTCCGTCTCTCCTGATAACATGAATGACTTTTCTTTATCATCTTATCTCACAGGCTGTGATTGTCCTCAAGTGCTGTTGTCAGGGAACATGATTAACAATTATAGCAAAGAGTTGGTAAGAATATACTATTTATCAGTTGTACTTTAGTTTGTAATTATGGGAAGGGTTCACTATTGACAATAGTTCATCAAACAAAAACAGGTCGGTAAGAGTTTGTGAACATTTACATTGATACTTGTATTTCCGAGACATGACGTCAGAATGTTTGAACTGGTTCAGACTGGAGCCTAGCACCAAAATGTGAGTTACTGACCGCAGTGAAAAGACATTCTGTTTGATTACACGGAGAAATGGGGGATTTTAGAAGTTGGTGTAATAGACTTTACATTTGTTTCGTCATCATTAAAGTCATCAATAAATAAAGTCATCTGAATTCTGACAAATGTTTAGACCGGGAGTTATGTTGTTTACCTATTATTGCGATGTCAGCGTTTTGTCTAGATTGTGCCGGTCTAACACATACACACACATCTACACAAATACTACAGCTGGTGACATTGCCTATCACACATATGTTATCGTTTCATTTCCGTCATCATGCTGGCTGCATTAAGAAATTTATTTTCTGATATAACTATCACAGAGAAACATCCGGTTAGATCAGTGAACATTTTCCTATGCACCGACTTTATTGTAAACTTTAGTAGGGGCTAATTTTGCGACACATTGCAACAATAAATGTGCTGCAAGGTTACGTTGCGTCAGACAAAATGTTTTGGTAGAGACTTACTTGTATTGTTAAAGCATATTAAAACAAAATCAATAAAATCAAACAAACCTCCTCGGATAGATCCAAACACTGAGACAACAACACAGATGATCAAGAACTTCTGAAACATTATTGCATTTGAGTTTCTGTGGAGAAATAGAAGCCAATGTTCAGTTATACCAGAGTGATAATCAGGCACAATTGCGTCATATATGGACGGCAGAAGTCATAGATTTCAGCCACTGGAAGTCATAAACAAAAGATGCCTTTTCGTGTTATTCTTCCTTATAGATCTGAATCTAACATACAGTTTGTACACTAAGTCTCTGGAAATCGAACTTACTCGAACTGAACAGAAACCATATCAAACTAACACTGGCTAAGCAAGAGTGGCTGCTATTTGTCAAACTTTCATCCGTTGTGGTTCACTAATGACTAGTTGTTACGTTAGTGGCGATGATGAGGAAAACGTTAAAACGTCAATCATTATTTACAACTGTGACATAAAAATGGGACTAAAAATCCATACATTTTACATTATCCAGTATGGCGTCCTTCCAGATCTCGGGATAACTGTTAATATGTTATTTTTCTCGTTGAATATTTCGATTAATATTCTTCTTCCATTATATTTGTTGATTGATACATGAAGTTTATTACCAGTAGTCTGTTTATACTTACTTAGTCGTTCCCCTAATGCCGTGAGGTGTAGAGGTTGTTGTCTGTTTATATGGAATTTAACTGTCTAGTCTTTTAAACATAATGTGAGAGAACAAGATGTGAGGACAAGTGGCTGGCTTCGGACGAGATACACGCTGTGGAAACCAGTTGATAGCATGACAAGACAGACCTTATTATGGAGTCACCAGGGCGAGAGGAATAGAGGGAGATACAAAGGGAACTGGAGACACGCATGAAAGATAAAAAGACATGGACAGATCTTGAACAATGACACAAGACAGGAAGTTTACAACCTGGCAGATTAAAGCTGCCGATCACAGCAAGTGGCGAGGCTTCCTACGGCGCTACCTCAGAATGGACGACAAGAAGCTCTCGCTACAAGCAGAAGAGATGAGAAAACACCGAAAGGTACAATAGGAAAATAAAGCAGCTGAAGGCTACCACGTCAAGGACGTATTCCCATAGTCAGTTATGGCTGAAGAGGCTACTCAAATATATAATGACAAATCATAACGAGGAAGAAATCAAGAAACATTTATAGCGTATAACAGATGGCCAAGGTTCAGATCCAGATGGTAGTCCAGTAGAAACAACGGCCAAGCTTCAGATCCAGATGGTAGTCCAGTAGAAACAATGGTCAAGGTTCAGATCCAGATGGTAGTTCAGTAGATACAATCAAAGCAGGTACTAGCACAACGACAGAAATATTAAACAGAATAGTCGGTAAAATCTGGACGAGAGGAGAAATACCAGCAGAATGGGACAGGGACGTCTGATCAAGTTGCCACATAAGGCAGATGTGCAAGAATGTACTAACTACATGGGAATAATGTAACTATTAATGCCAAGGAAAATCTGAACAGAAACATACAGGAGGTGATAGCATGGGACGAAAAACTTTGAATTTGTTGAAGGCCCTATGTTCTTTGAGTGGCTTAAAAGGTGATGATGATAATACAGGAGGGATTACAAGAGATCATAGACAGGCAATGGAAGGAAAAAAGAAAAAGTTTTTAACAACACAGATCGTGTACAGACAAGACAGCCACATCTGGCACGTGAGTTACACAAAGCTTAAAACTGAACTTGTCACTTGACACTGAATATTTGGACTATGAATTGGCAGACGACATTTTAGATTGATAATCAGTTTAGAAACTCTTGAGGCCTTACGGAGTCCACCATCGGTTTAACCGAATACAGAAAACGATATAAAGACAAGGAATGTAAAGGTATCACACAAAACTGTTTGTGACAAGAATGTGTGAGGCAGGGATTCATCTTGCTACAATTTCTCGTTTGATTGGCTATTGACTGGATGATAACAACGACATTAATAAACAAACTGAAATCAAGTGGACCCTGACAAAAATAAATCATGAAAATCTTGATTTAGCCGATGACCTAGCCCTACTATCCGTTAACCGAAGAAAATGCAAGGCAAAAGTGAAAATACTAGATGCGACAACACAGCAGTGGTCTCAGACAATACACAGATAAGTAACAATGATTGAGGTCAATGATTGAGGTCAATGATTGAGGTCATTGATTGAGGTCAATAATATCGCCAAAACGTGTGGACTCCCATAATAATATCTTGGCAGCAACAAGTACTTGTAGAAAGTTGAACTAACGGCCAGTAATATCAAGTGGAACATGGAAGGCAGGATGGGTTTTCAGTGCATAGGGAAATGCATGACAATATAAGGAAATCAAGCCCAACACACTTAAAATAATTATGAACTCAAGTATCGTGGCAATACTATTGTACGGCTCTGAAACATGGACAATAATTAAAAAAAAACACAAATAAGAAATCACAGATTATTATAAATGTGTACTTGCGTCAAATAGAAGAGAATGACATGATCACCAAAGTGGGGCTCATGAAAACAAGCAAATACCAGGTGAAACAAGCAAATACCAGGTGAAACAAGCAAATACCAGGTGAAACAAGACATGAGGACAACATGTTGTCACTAGGTAAGGCACAAACCAGCTGATAGCATGACATGACAGTCCTTAATCTGGAATCGTAAGATTAAAGAAGTAGAGATAGAAAACTCACAGAGAAGGAAGCTGGAGATAACATGGCAATAACGGACGGCATTAGACACAAGAGCTCAGCATCAGCTGGTTGAAGGTCAATGCTCTAAATGGACCTAAAGAGTAAGAGATAATGATGATGATGATGATGATGATGATGATGATGATGAAGATGAAGCCTTACCTTCACAAAATTCTTAGATGTCACGTGTCAGGAAATCACATTTAATATTTCACGAGCTGTGACTCGGTCTTTATATACAGGGATAAAGTAAGCCAAAGCGGATTTAGCTGGAGTAATTATAAGGGCAACCTGGCACATTAAACAAAAAATGTTGCACTAAATAAATTCGTTCTCTCCACAATGGACGTTCTACAAAAACTGTTTACGTTGTCTCCTGTATTTATATTTAGGAAGGCCTGCAGAGTAGGGGGGTGGGGGTGGTGTGAGTAAAGAAGACATATTGACAGTTGTGAACTCACATAGGACAGGCAAGCTCCGTCAGGTGTAACTTGACAGAGAATTTCCTACACAGGTTAGTCAACAGAAGATAAAGTGTACAACCAGGAGTTGTCGTCTGCTAAAGTTCATTGAGTTATTTTAATTAGGTTCGCATCATAAATACGTAAACTTCATCGTACAAGCTTTTTTCCATAAAAATTTAGTTTGTAGGCCCCTGTCATGTGATCACAGAATAAAGGTGTCAAACAGAGTTTGTTCTATTTTTCTAGGAAGTGGAGGGGAACTGCGGTAAGACGTGGAATACAATGGATGGGTTTGAAAAAAAAATCGAAAAAAAGGTGATTCGTCTTACGAGGACAAAAGACAAAGAAAATAGTCTACGTTACGGCCACAAGGCCTTCGTCAGGAAAGGAAAGAAAGTGAAGGCTAGATAGGACACATAAAAACTTAATAAAATAATAAAATAAAACCTAGGTACTTCCCTGAAGGCAAGAACCGAAATCCTATCAAAATCGCTGTCTGCTGATGAGCGCGTGGCTGAACAGGAAGTGACTTCCGCCGCCGGATGTACACAATACATACTAAGAAACTAAAAAACGAAACCGGACAATAAACTACCCAACGTGATAAAAGTGGGGACTGGAAATAGAAGAGGACAGAATGAGCGGGAGATAAATAAATAAAAAATCAAGACAAATGTATATTGGCATACAAATAGAATAATAGGATAAGAGTGGAAAGAGTAAAATAGAGCAAGAGAGGAAAGGGTGACCTCAGACAAAGGTGTGAAAAGTGTTGAGACCGGCTGGTTTTAGACACCCCATGCGGTGGATAAGACGGTTCTCAAGCTGTTCTCGGCTGGCAGTGTCAGAGGAGCAGGATCGGATCGCTGTGACCTGAATGTCGATGGGACCATGGTGGTCAGGACCATTGAAGTGTATGGCAACTGGTGTGGACTTTTGCTGAGCGATGTCATTTAAGTGCTGGCTGAATCTGTCCCCAAGTCGTTTGCCTGTTTGGCCAATATAGGTTTTGCAGCAACGTTTACATATGATCGTATAAATGACATTGCGCGATTCACACGTGAAGCTGCTAGTGATGGTGTACGTAGCCTTAGGAAAGGACACCTTCTGGGTTGAGATGACATACTTGCACGTGTTGCATCGTGTCCGACCACAGGGTAGTGTGCCAAAGTGAGTGGCATTCTCCTTTGGGAGACGGCTGTGAACAAGAAGATCCTTCAAGTTCTTGTCGCGTCTATATGCCACCAAAGGTGCTTCACTGAATACTTCTTGGGTCACAGGCTCTGCTTGGAGGATAGGGAGGTGGCGGAAAAGGATCTGTCTGACAGCAGTACCGTGAGGGTGATGGGTCAAGATTAATGTATTGTGTACATCCGGCGGCTGAAGTCACTTCCTGTTCAGCCACGCGCTCATCAGCAGACAGCGATTTTGATAGGATTTCGGTTCTTGCCTTCAGGGAAGTACCTAGGTTTTATTTTATTAAGTTTTTATGTGTCCTATCTAGCCTTCACTTTCTTTCCTTTCCTGACGAAGGCCTTGTGGCCGTAACGTGGACTATTTTCTTTGTCTTTTGTCCTCGTAAGACGAATCACCTTTTTTTAGATTTCAATTTTTCTAGAACATTTCATTAGGGCATTATCTCAAAGTTTATGAACTAAAACTCAGGAACAAAGAAAACATCACAAGAATAAACTGTCGCTGGTAACATGTTCTGTTATCTCTGGAGGAGTTTGTAAAAAAAACAAAACAAAGTTAGAACACAATAAGTTGATCATTAAATGGATGTTTAAATAGACAAATGCCATTTATGCACTCAAGTTAATCGTTTAAATAGCCTACTACGTTTCTACTAACAAGAAACCCGTAAACAGAAACTCGTAGACATAACGATGTTAAATATGAGAGCTGACAACAGGAGTTTTTCTGGATTCACTAAATACCGGAGCTCTGCGTTCTAAGCGCCGATTTATTGACAACCAATACATGACACGGTTGGGAGGACCGGACGCAGGTAGCTTACATCAAAATTCTAAAGCTAATCTTTGTCAACCGCCATAACATATTTTATTCTATTTTGTTTTGGCTTTAAATATATGATACAACCACTCGCTTATTTCAAGCGCAGATTGAAATGTTCGTGGGCTGTAAGCTCAATCAGTTAAAGTAAACATAATCTGAAATGTTTTCCTGTTGTAACTACGTTTTATATTTCCAGTGGTTACAGGAGATGAGGCGGTACCACGTGCAGTTTGTGGCCAAGTTAATCTCTTTTACTTCAATTTTCTCCACCCGAACGTAAGAGAGAGTGAGAGAGAGAGAGAGAGAGAGTGAGTGAGAGAGAGAGAGTCAATGAGAGAGAGTGAGAGAGTCAATGAGAGTGAGAGAGTTTGTGTGAGAGAGAGTAAGAGAGTGAGAGAGTGAGTGAGAGAGTGAGTGAGAGAGAGGGAGAGACAGTGAGAGAGTGAGCGATAATGAGAGAGAGTGAGAGAATGAGTAAGAAAGAATGAGAGAGAGAGAAAGTGAGACTGAGTGAGAGTGAGTGAGAGAGAGAGTCAGTGAGAGAGAGTGAGTGAGAGAGAGTGAGAGAGGGAGAGTGAGAGAGAGTGAGTGAGAGAACGAACGAACGAACGAACTTTATTTTCGAAGGGTTAAGAATGGGGCGCGCAGGCCCGTCTAACATTCTGCCCTTCCACTCTCACTTATCTTGCATACTATACCCTTTAATTCCCACATGTTACTTTAAGCATTAAATTAAAGGCATAAAACATTATAAAGGTTATATAACAGCATACAATGACATTACCCAATCATAATCAAAATAAAGTATGTTTTTTTTTTCTTAACAATCAAGAACGTAATGAAAATAAGAAAGAAAAAAAAAACAAATGCAAAAAAAGCAATCAAACAAATAAACAAACAAATCCAAAACATCTATACGGTAAATGAGACAATAATTCGAGTATAATCACATTAGGGTGGCATAGAATCAGAACTCCTGAAATATTTGAACTGTCTGCTATTGAATGAGTAGGGACTTCTTATATTTTTCTTTGCCATCCCTAACTCAAGAGCAGAATCAGATAGAACGAACGAACGAACGAACGAACGAACTTTATCTTCAAATGGTTTAGAATTGGGCACGCACGCCTGTTTAACATTCTGTCCATCCTTTCTCTCGTCTGCTACACTGAATTAATTTATCCTACACATACATTTTAAATATTATTAAAAAAAAAGTGCAGTAAAGTACCTCGTACAACGTTGCAGTACCACGCAGCAGTTTCTTCTACAGCAGATGTTGGAAATGTTCACCATGGGCTTCAAGATATGTCTGAACACGCTTCGTCATACAACTCTCACATAAAAAAAAAACATTGCTCTCGTCTGTTGTCAAGGTCACCCCTAGGGTAGAACGGACAACTCTCACATCCAAACCGCTACTCTAGTCTGCCGGGCAACTCTCACATCAAAACCGCTACTCTAGTCTGCTGGACAACTCTCACATCAAAACCGCTACTCTAGTCTGCCGGACAACTCTCACATCCAAACCGCTACTCTAGTCTGCTGTATATTCAAGTGCACAGTAACTTTTCAAACACCCTGTATATGCTTGTATGTGTGTGCGATGTATGTGTGTGCGATGTGTGTGTGTGCGATGTGTGTGTGTGTATTTTTTTTTTATAGCCAGTACGAGAGTTTTCACTGGGAATGCGGAAAAAGTACCTATGATTCCGGGGGACACCGCCATTTTAAATGCAGGCGGCAAAGGTCTGTCCGAAATTTCCCTAGATTAAAAACGTCTTTCTGTTATATTTCTCCGCAGTGGCCTAAAGATCTACCAAGCCATCCACTGGGTTTTACTGGTATATCGGGCTCTAAGACCGGATCTTACCACACCTGGATTAGACGCAGAAATAGAATAAGAGCACTGTTTGTGTGTGTGTGTGTGTGTGTGTGTGTGTGTGTGTCAGTCAGCCACACCAACCAGGAAATCTAAGGCACGATTCATTTCTAGGAACCAATGTGTAATCTACCTAAACACACATACACACACCCACACACACACAAACACACACACACTTGTGAAACAGTCACCGGTGTGACCACAGAGATACAAACATTATCATCCTGTTCTATTTATAACCATAGTATGACAAACTTATTCTTACATCTTTTTTCCCCCCACTAAAATTTCTAGTGGTGACATTGCTGTAACAACTTACCCTGTCTAACTTCATGCCATCGCTAACAACTGCTTCTCTATGAAGCGTGTCACATGATTCTTTAGGAAACTGGCCTCTCTTTTGACCAGTCCTGTTAAGCTATCTACGTTATTGTTCATATTCTTCTCGTAAAACCAACAACTCTCTAGCCTTGGAGAATCGTTTTGGTTTGTTATTAAATGTACATGATTCGTTTCCACAGCAGAAGATTGTGTCTTTATAATAAAATGAAAAACATGTTTTCCTACCGTTTTTCAAAGAAAAAAAATGGTTGCCTAGGTTGATTCTAGAAATCTCTTTTTAATTAATTAATTCTTCTGTTTATTTTGAATGACATCTCTTATCAAATGTCCTGTCAGTGCCAACAGGTTTCAAAATTGCAGCACTGTTTATGTACATTAAAATCATCAGGTGAGAGAAGGACGCTGGTGATCGGACAAGTCTTACTCAAAAAAAAAAAAAAAAAATGTGAAAAATTTAACAAGAAAAAGAAAAAGCTCAAAATACCAGAAAAACAACTCCAGCGATTATCTTTCAGCGCCGCTCATTTTTTTTAGTTTTAAGTCTTTGTCCTTGTCATTTTGTATTTTTCTGTCCTACTTGCGTACGTCTGACCGAGATCTCGTGGTCTCACAATTACAGCTGCTTCAGAAAAAAAAAAAAAAAAAAATAAGATACTGACTGGGTGGAGGGTGTCACAAAATTAACCATGATACAACGTTAAAATATCTCCAATGATACGCTAAAAGACGAATGTGCCCATAAATGTAAAGAAATCGACAAAAGGACCTCGCCACAGTCATTTCTTGAGCGATAACTTAGTCCGTTATATTGAATAATAACGCATGCTTTTTGAAAAGTAACTTTTCTTAATAATAATGTTAGGAATATAAAGCTGGCCGGACCCATCTTGAGTATGAAATAGCTTTCATTTATACAGACTGATAAGATAATAGATATTGACAAAAGACTGTGTTGTTCATATCAGCGAGCGTCTGCATTGAAATAAAACATGTCACTAATTTTCAAAAAAAAAAAAAAAAAATTGTGCCTTGAAGACGCAAGTGCTAAAATCTAGTTGGAATGAAGAGACGGGGTGGGATGGAGAATTGTGGCTCAAAATAACTTTAGGTGCAAAATTGTGTAGGGGAAGGCAGTGTTGGTTCAAAAAAACAAGTGTGTTTTTTTTTGTGAAAACGCAAGTAGAGAAGGACGGACCAACAGCCAATAAGGCATACTTGACTGAGGTATGACTGAAATGACTTTTTGGTAGGATATTTGAATTTGAAAAAAGAAAAGGCAGTGATTGGCCATAGATGAATATATTATCGCTCAGACGCGCATTTTGTGCCATTCATTATAAGTTGTCCTAGTAGACACAGTGAATTATTAAGTGGTGTAATTCCCAGAAGCTATTGAAATATTTAGAGGGACGCCATCCTAAGGCCAGCAGCTCAGCTGAGTTTTGCTAGCATTTAACTGTGTTCTATATTCATAATTCTGGTAAGACTGAAATTATTTCTTTGTACATTTTAATATTTGTTTAAGGTTTCGAGTGATTTGATACTGCAATAGCATAATCTGTCCCTTACAACAAGTAAGGATTCGCTCTAGACCCCCCGCCCCAGTTCAGGGTCTAGAGACAAATAAAATACATAAACTCCAGCAAGGATTATGGAGGACAGATCAAGTGTTAGATCAGTGGAACATATCACCTATCCTATTCTATGGCAGGAAACTAATGAACATATTTCAGAATACGTAGTCTGGGAGAACTTATCCTATGTGAAACCAACTTGGTAAGATGTGTTGTTTGGTCAGAAAGATCTGACCCGTCTATGTGGTGTTGTTGTTGTGTAGTGTTGTGTCCAGAAATGGTTAGAGGATGGAATTCTGACACATGACTAATACTTTGATTGCAGAACTGTGAGTTTCAGTTGGCACCAATGCGGTGTCAAATGAGTTGTTGAATATTACAACAGTGGACCCGTGCAGTAACATTTTGTCAGAGCAGCCTATTATAGCCCCCAAGCACGGAGAGGTGGGGCCACCAGACTTCTGATATTGCCCCCAAGCACGGAGAGGTGGGGCCACCAGACTTCTGATATTGCCCCCAAGCACGGAGAGGTGGGGCCACCAGATCTCAGCACCAGAGCTACACCTTCAAGCTACGTGAGCGTCTGGTCTGCTGAGAATTCACCAACTCAACTTATTTGCTAACACACCCATAAAAATTCCATCAAATAACTGGACAATGTGTAGTCACCATAGACAGGGAGTGATGAGGCCACCCCAACAGCACATCCATTAAATGTTCTCCCAAAATAGATTACAACTATAAACAGTAGTAATATTAACTAGTCTAGTAACATACAGGAGGGGGGGAGTGGGGAGAACATTCCTGACAGGAAGTCCGTTATGTGAGGGATATGGCAGAAGTAAAGAAAAAAAGTAAGTTAGGAGAGGGAGGTGGCAGAGGGAGGAGCAGAATTTTTGTTAGGTGAGGGAGATGGCAGGAGGGGAGACAGAAACTCCGTTAGGTGATGAAATTTATCTGTATAGGTCACAATGAATGACCTTTGACTTTTACAGTTAAGTACAGTGTCTGAGTTTAGAAAGTAATAGAACAGAGTGACATATCCTGCCCTTTGCCAACACAGGAAAACATGCATGCAGGACTTGGCCAATAGAAAGTTACCTATGTGGTGTAAATGAATGAAGCGTTTAAAAGCTGTGCTAAAATTAGCAAAATACCTTTAACATTTTAGTTATGAGTCATGAAAGGCAAATATAATTTACTGAGCCAGTATTTATTGTCATCAGTGGCGTAACTACGGTTGATGGCGCCCAGGGCAAATAGAAAACCAACGGCAACTGAAAAATGTTCTTTAAAATTCTGGCTGAATTCTTATATTGATACTCAAACTAATTACTCGTTATAATACCGGTTACAAAATAATAAAAAAACAAAATACACTTTTATTGTTAAAAAATAAAACTTCTCGTGTTGCTAATATGTATTTTTATAACTGTAACCACGTACTGCACTTATTTCTCCGATGTCAAGGCCATTTCGTTTTAGAAATTAAAAACAAACAAACAAACAAACTACCAGTGCGTACATACACAACTTAAAAACAAAAATGGTATTTAGATAAAAATCTGAAAACAACAAAATAATTAATTGTTTATTTTACTAGATATTTAAAAATGTTTTGTAACCTCATACTGGACATTGAATTTTCTAACTTTAGCTGATGCAACTTCTTCTTTGATCCTTAGCCGCCGACCGTCAAAGCAGTCAGTGGCCATCACGCCTAGTGGCGTCTTGTAGGGCAACAACAAATTGATTCCACTTTGCTCGGTCGGTGGCCATCCTTCGTACACTGCCCCAACTCTGGTTCATTCTTTGCATCTCAGCCTCCACAGTCCTCCGCCAGGTTGTTTTTGGTCGGCCTCTCTTTCGTTTTCCTTCAGGGGTCCAAAGCATAGCTGTTCTTGTGATGGCATCGGGGTCTCTTCTGAGGACATGGCCAACCCAGCTCCAGCGTCTGCCAGCTGTGATGGTGTGCATGTCCTCTTGCTTGCTCCGAGTAAGCAGATCTTGGTTGGTGATGGTATTCGGCCAAAAGATTCGGTGAATTTTTCTTAGGCATGTTGTGTGAAAAGAGGACAATTTCGACATTTCCTTCTCTGTAACTCTTCAGCATTCCGCACCATAGAGAAGCACAGAAAGCACACAGCTCTGATATTATCTTAATTTTGTGCTTGATCTGTATTGAGAGGACTTCCAGATGTTGTTTAGGCTAAAAAAGGCTGTTCTTGCCTTATTCATTCTGATGTTGATGTCTTTGCCTGCCCCGCCGTCTGGTGTTACTATGCATCCTAGATATGTGAAGGTGTCTGTCTGTACCAGTTGCTGATTCCTTACTGATATGGGCTCAGGGTTGCTCACATTGAGCGTCATGACCTCTGACTTCCTTAAATTGATGTTCAAGCCCACCTGCTGGCTAAACTTATTAAGTCTATCCGTTTTTTCCTGGATGTGTTGATGTGAATGTGCTAGTAGTGCAATGTCATCTGCATATTCCAGATCTTCCAATGTAAAAAATGTAGTCCATCTTATTCCTCTTGGACTGCCCTCTGTTGTCTGGCGCATCACCCAATCTATGACTGTTAAAAATAGAGTGGTTGATAAGGGGCATCCCTGTCGTACTCCTGTCTTCACCTCAAAGGTTAGGTTGCTCTGCCCAACACTACACGTAAAGTTGGCATAGAGGCTTTTTATGATTGACACTATGCAGCTTGGAATTCCACAAGCCCTCAGTATTTTCCATAAACTGTCCCTATGTATGCTGTCAAAAGCCTTTTCAAAATCAACGAAATTAATGTACAGCTGTCTTTGCCATTCTGAGCACTGCTCTATAATGTTCCTGAGAGTAAATATATGATCTACACATCTTCTGTTCTTACTAAATCCTGCTTGTTCTTTCCTCAGTTTGTGGTCTACTGCTTTAGAAATTCTCTGTATAATTATCCTGCCTAGTATTTTGCTGGGAACTGAGAGAAGAGTGATTCCTCCCCAATTATTGCAGACTGCAAGATCTCCCTTCTTGGGCAATTTGACAATTATTTCTTTGTTCCACTCTGATGGTGTTGTCCCCGTTTTCCAGACTTGTGCAAATAGTGGTTCTAATAGTTCTGCTGCTAGCTCAGGGTCTGTCTTAAATAGCTCTGCTTTTAAGTTATCATGGCCAGGAGCTTTTCCATTCTGTAACCCTTTGATTGCTGTGATGATTTCTTCTTTTTGTGGAATGTCTTTATTTACATCTAGATCGTTTTCAGCCTCAGGAACATTCAATTGTGTCTCTGGTGGTTCCTTGAGCTGATGCAAACTGATCAATAATGTCATCAAAATTTGTTATTTCAGTTTCCTAACGTTCAATGCCGATCAAGGCCAAAGCAGAAAGTCTTTCTTGCCTCATTGAAGCTCTCAAATATGATAAGATCAATTTTAACGTGCTAAAAAGATCGCTCACTGCTAGAAATTGAAAACGGAATAGTGAGAATTATCTGAACAGCAGTTCTTAAGTTTGGAAAAACATGTTCATCTCCATACTGAACAATAAACTTGACGAGTTCCTCAGCTTTTGAAATCTGAACATTTGCGCGGCTTTCTAGAGGCATCCTACATTACAGGATTTCTTCATAAAGCTGAAAACCGTCAATATCAGTGCCATAAAACTGTCCAAGGTTCGAACAACGTTTCTTTAAAATATTTAGGCCATGATTGCTTTTGCTTTCAATTGAATCAAGCAATAATCCTTTAATATCTAAAAGAAATCAAAATTTTAAATCCTACTCATTGAGATGGACAAATATTTCTTTCAATTCATTATGGAGGTGATCAATAGTTTCTTTCGCTATTCTCATAATTTCTCCTGTTGATGTCGTTGCAGGGCGCTTTTCCACATTACTAAGATGTTTTTTCATGTCAATATCAAAGTTTGCCAATAGCTTTAGTAACCCAAGGAGATTTCCAACATTGCATTTCTCTTCCTGTCTAAAGGATTCCTTGTGGCCGCACAATGCAAGGTTCTGAGTTGCTATAAATTTAATGCAATTGAGAATTCTGTGGAGAACATCTCGCCTTCTTTGTTTTTCTGTTGCAATTTGAGTTTGAAGATCTACGTCATTGATTCCTCTGTTCTCTGAAAGATTTCTTTCCATTTCCTTTCATTGGTTGAAAGAGTATCGATGATTTTTTGCATTCAGTGGTACTAAACCTTTCTGGTGCTTTCCAGTAATTGAACAAATTTTCCTGCTCCACGGTTTTTATATTTTTTAAAAATAAAGTTATGCCTCGTTTTGGCGAGGCGCGTCCCGCTCAACCTAGTCGGTTATATTAGGGCGCATCTCCAAATATAAAAGACCTTTAGGTCTGATTTTGTTTTACTCCTGCTCCACGTCTGCCTGGTTGTCTGACTGGTTGTCTGACTGGTTGTCTGACTGGTTGTCTGACTGGTTGTCTGACTGGTTGTCTGACTGGTTGTCTGACTGGCTGTCTGACTGGTTGTCTGACTGGTTGTCTGACTGGTTGTCTGACTGGTTGTCTGACTGGCTGTCTGACTGGTCTGACTGGTTGCCTGACTGGTTGCCTGACCAGCTGTCTGACTGGTTGTCTGACTGATTGTCTGACTGGTTGTCTGACTGGCTGTCTGACTGGTTGTCTGACTGGCTGTCTGACTGGCTGTCTGACTGGTTGTCTGACTGGTTGTCTGACTGGTTGTCTGATTGGTTGTCTGACTGGTTGTCTGAATGAGAAAATAGCAAACAACAAATACAAAAGGCTGCATTTTGTTTACTGATAAATAATCCAAGCCCGGCGCTCCATAACGTCTTCTCCATATCCAATTCCCAACTGTCTTTTAAACCATCTTTTATTCATCGCTCGATTTTGTGTGGAAATAACAGGTCCTTCACTATTTTTGATATGCTTCGAACTCAATCTGATTATTTCAGTTCTCAGTGCATCTGATAAAATTACTTTCTTTGACGTCTTATCGAACTCCAAGAAGCCTACATCTTGACACTCAATCGCATCTGGGATAGTCTGTGCCGTGTTTTCCTGCGGTTCACATTTATAGCTCTCAGAACGTATATCCCTTTACCCTATCTGCGCCTTATTACTTCCATTCCTCCTTTTGCGGACAAATGCAGCCTTAACGAACTTGAAACTACACACGTCCTCCATCCTCTCCCTTCCAAACAACCTCTCAAATGGTGCTGTTGCTCTTCTCTGCAGAGCGTCATCACCTGACTCTTTCCAACAATGACGCACACCTATACATAAATATGAATGGGGATAAATGGGATTGTCATAAATGAGAACTGGAATTTTTTTTTAACGATAACAACTGCGCTTCCTGCTAAATTTGGCCCACCTGCATCACCCTGGTTACGCCACTGATTGTCCTCACCAGTCAGATTTTGACGTGATGCATCACATGAGAACAGGGCCAATTTATTAAGGGACAAGGGGAAATATTTTAACATGCTGGCAGACAAGCACGTAGATTAGATACATCAATGATTGTAAACTTCTTAACTTCATGCAGACACAAGCCCACACCTTAATTTTGTTACTACAAGACTTTTAATTTATTTTAAAACTTTTTGACACGTTTTATTGTTATCACCGGCTGAGACACAGCTGATTATCAGTATCAAATGAAAGAATAGTAACAATAAGTTATCTAGGCAGGTTGTAAGAGGTAATTGAGGAGGTGTGAGTATTGCGCCAATCACCCCAGTATAAAAATAAAGCCACACAAACTTGAACGTCATCATGACATGACATCTAGATTGCTGAATCGCCTATCCTCTTTGAAGATCTTCAGATTTAGCTCACGGAATGTCAAGATGAGAAGAAGACGCTGTTAATGGATAGGACACACAATCAGGAAACATGTTGATAGGACACACATTCAGGAAACATGTTGATAGGACACACATTCAGGAAACATGTTGATAGGACACACATTCAGGAAACATGTTGATAGGATACACATTCAGGAAACATGTTGATAGGACACACATTCAGGAAACATGTTGATAGGACACACATTCGGAAACATGTTGATAGGACACACATTCAGGAAACATGTTGATAGAACACACATTCAGGAAACATGTTGATAGGACACACATTCAGGAAATATGTTGATAGGACACACATTCAGGAAACATGTTGATAGGACACACATTCAGGAAACATGTTGATAGGACACACATTCAGGAAACATGTTGATAGGACACACATTCAGGAAACATGTTGATAGGACACACATTCAGGAAACATGTTGATAGGACACACATTGAGGAGACATAGATAGGACACACATTGAGGAGACATAGATAGGACACACATTGAGGAGACATAGATAGGACACACATTCAAGAAACATGTTGATAGCAATACACAACAGTTCCTGCTCTGGAAGTCACAGGATAATAGAGGTAGAGAAAGGCCTAAAATCACAGGGAGAAGAGAAGTGATGACAGAAATGAAAGGGATGGGGAAGATAATGGAAGACCTTGAACTGATTGCACAGGACGTGGGACGGGGGGAGGGGGTGAGCTTGTACTGAGTTTGTTAAAGGCGTATGCTCCGTGGTGACTTACAGGACAATACATGAATGAACGAAACATCGTTATACACACAACATCCTGTGTAACGTCTTTATACACACAACGTCCTGTGTAACGTCTTTATGTTTGTCTCTCATAGGTGACTATTCTAAAACAGCTTAGTCTTTGTTTGTCTCTCAGAGATGGCTATTCTAACACAGACTAGTTTTGTTTGTCTCTCAGAGATGACTATTCTAACACAGTAGTTTTTGTTTGTCTCTCAGGGATGACTATTCTAACACAGATTAGTTTTTGTTTGTCTCTCAGATATGACTATTTTAACACTGACTAGTTTTTGTTTATCTCTCATAGATGACTATTCTAACTATTCTAACACAGACTAGTGTTTGTTTGTCTCTCACAGATGACTATTCTAAAACAGACAGGTTTTTGTTTGTCTCTCATAGATGACTATACCAACAGTGACTTGTTTTTGTTTGTCTCTCAGAGATGACTATTCTAACTATTCTAACACTGACTAGTGTTTGTTTGTCTCTCAGAGATGACTATTCTAACTATTCTAATACTGACTAGTGTTTGTTTGTCTCTCATAGATGACTATTCTAACGCAGAAACGTTTTTGTTTGTCTCTAATAGATGACTATTCTAACACTAATTTATTTTTGTTTGTCTCTCAAATATGACTATTCTGGCACAGACTAGTTTTTGTTTCTCACTCAGAGATGACTATTGTAACAGAATCTAGGTTTTGTTTGTCTCTAGAAGATGACTATTCTAACACAGACTAATTTTTGTTTGTCTCTCATTGATGACTATTCTAAGATGGACTAATTTGTGTTTGTCTCTCTCATAGATGACTATTCTAACACTGACCTGTTTTTAATTGTCTCTCGTAGATGACTATTCTAACACAGATTAGTTTTTGTTTGTCTCTCAAAGATGACTATTCTAACACAGACTAGTGTTTGTTTGACACACATAAATGACTATTTTAACACAGACTAGTTTTTTCTTGTCTCTCATAGATGACTATTCTAACACAGACTAGATTTTGTTTGTCCCTCAGAGATGACTATTCTAACACAGATAAATTTTATTTGTCTCTCATAGATGACTATTCTAATACAGGCAAGTGTTTGTTTAATTCTCATAGATGACTATTCTAACACTGAGTACTTTTTGTTTGTCTTTCATAGATACTATTCTAACACATACTAGTTTTTATTTGCCTTTCATAGATGACTATTCTAACACAGAATAGTTATTGTTAGTCTCTCATAGATACTATTCAAACACAGACTAATATTTGTATGTCTTTCGTAGATGACTATTCTAACACAGACTAGTTTTGGTTTGTTTCTCATAGATGACTATTCTAATAGAAACTAGTATTTGTTTGTCTCTGGTAGATGACTATTCTAACACAGACTAGTTTTTGTTTTTCTCTCATAGATGACTATTCTAACATAAACTAGTTTTTGATTGTCTCTCTTACATGACTATTTTAATACAGACTAGTTTTTATTTGTCTCTCAGTGATGACTATTCCAACACAGACAAGTTTATGTTTGTCTCTCATAGATAACTATTCTAACACAGACATGTTTTTGTTTGTCTCTCATAGATGATTATTCTAACACAGACATGTTTATGTTAGTCTCTCATAGATAACTATTCTAACACAGAAATGTTTTTGTTTGTCTCTCATAGATGACTATTCTAACACAGACATGTTTTTGATTGTCTCTCATAGAAGACTATTCTAACACAGACAAGTTTTTGTTTGTCTCTCAAAGATGACTATTCTAACACAGACACGTTTATGTTTGTCTTTCATAGATGACTATTCTAACACAGACACGATTTTGTTTGTCTCTCATAGATGACTGTTCTAACACAGACAAGATTTTGTTTGTCTCTCATAGATGACGATTCTAACACAGAGAAGTTTTTGTTTCTCTCTCAGATATGACTATTCTAACACATATTAGTTTTTTTTGTGTCTCTCGGAGATGACTTTTCTAACACAGACATGTTTTTGTTTCTCTCTCAGAGATGACTATTCTAACACAGACTAGTTTTTTGTTTGTCTCTCATAAATGAATATTCTAACAAAGACTAGTTTTTATTTGTCTCTTATAGATTCTCAGAGATGACTATTCTAAGACAGACAAGTCTTTGTTTGTCTCTATTAGATGACTATTCTAACACAGACACGTTTTTTGTCTCTCAGAGATGACAATTCTAACACAGAATAGTTTTTGTTTGTCTCTCATAGATGACTATTCTAACACAGGCTAGTTTTTGTTTGACACTCATAGATGAATATTTTAACACAGATTATTTTTTTCCTGTCTCTCATAGATTACTATTCGAACACAGACTAGTTTTTGTTTGTCCCACAGAGATGACTATTCTACGAGGGGCATTCAGAAAGTAATGCACCACATCGTTTTTCTCAGCTAATAATGAAGATAGAAAAATGAAATTTTGCACACTTCAAATATGGCATGTGCCAATTGTGTGCACTAAATTGCAATACAACCGGCCAAATAATACGGCTGCCCTAAACCGTTGAAATAGAGCATGTTAGCAACTTGCGTTATAAACAGCGAATTGTGATAGAATTTCTCGTTGCAGAGAAGGAAACTGTTGGGAATATTCACAAGCGTCTATGTGATGTGTATGGAAGTTTTGCAGTCGACAGGAGTACAGTCAGTCGCTGGGTTCAGAGAATCAAAGAATCAGGAAGTGGAGATACAGAGCTGCTTGATCGGCCGCGCTGTGGACGTCCTGCCACAGCCACCAACGCAGAAATGTTGAAATGCGCTGAGGGCATTATTTTTACTGATAGGCGAATCACTACTCAATAATAGGCCTTACAGCTGTCAGTCAGCATTGGTAGTGCAAATGCAGTTATAAAAACTCTCGGATTTTCTAAGGTTTGCGCAAGATGGGTTCCTCGAAGTCTCACAAATGACCACCGATTGCAAAGGAAAGCAATTTCTTCTGAATTGTTGGAGCGTTTCAATGCTGATGGAGAGAACTTTTTGGCTAAGATCGTTACAGGTGACGAAACCTGGGCACATCATTTTGAACGTGAGACTAAAAGACAGTCAATGGAGTGGCATCATCCGCAATCACCAAGAAGAAAGAAATTGAAGACAATTCCTTCAGCTGGAAAGGTCATGATCACTGTCTTTTGGGACATTGAAGGTGTGATTCTTGTGGACGTTATGACAAGAGGAGAGACAATCAATTCGCAAACTTAGATTAAGACATTGAAAAAACTCAATCAACGTTTTCGCAGAGTTCGGCCGCACAAGGATCCAGCAGACCTGCTTCTCCTTCACGACAATGCGTACCCTCACACAAGTCTGGCAACACGGGAAGCAATCACCAAATTGGGTTGGACTGTACTACCCCATCCACCCTATAGTCCCGATTTGGCACCCTCTGATTTTCATCTATTTGGTCCACTTAAAGATGCACTCCGTGGGACAAGGTTTGAAGATGATGAAGGAGTGATTCATGCAGCAAAGAAATGGCTACATGATCAAGACAAAATCTGGTACGGGCTAAGAATACATGCACTTGTTTCGCGCTGGTATAAAGCCGTACAAGTTGATGGGGATTATGTTGAATAATACCGATGTTTACATGACATATCCATGTATATTGTATATAAATTTCATGCTTTTTGAATAAACAGCTCCTGAGAAAAACGATGTGGTGCATTACTTTCTGAACGCCCCTCGTAACACAGACATGTTTTTATTTGCCTCTTATAGATGACTATTGTAACAGACTAGTTTATGTTTGTTTCTAACTATACTAACACAGACTAATTTTTGTTTGTCTCTGAGAGATGACTATTTTAACACAGTCTAGTTTTTGTTTGTCTCTAATAAATGACTATTCTAACACAGACATGCTTTTATTTGTCTCTCATAGATGACTATTGCAACACAGAGAAGTTTTTGTTTTATTCTCAGAGATGACTATTCTAACACAGACTAGTTTTTGTTTGTCTCTCAAAGATGACTATTCTGAAACAGACCATATTTTGTTTGTCTCTCATAGATAACTATTCCAACACTGACATGTTTTTGTTTGTCTTTCATCTATGACTATTCTAACATAGACTTGTTTTTTTTTGCCTCTCAGAGATGACTATTCTAACACAGGGAAGGATTTGTTTGTCTCTCATAGATAACTATTCTAACACAGGCAAGTTTTTGTTTGATTCCCAGAGATGACTATTCTAACACAGAAACATCTTTGTTTCTCTCTCATAGATGACTATTCTAACACAGACACGTTTTTTGTGTCTCAGAGATGACAATTCTAAAACAGACTAGTTTTTGTTTGTCTCTGAGAGATGACTATTCTAACACAGACAAATTTTTGTTTGTCTCTCAGAGATGACTACTCTAACACAGGCTAGTTTTTGTTTGGCACTCATAGATGAATATTTTAACACAGATTTTTTTTCCTGTCTCTCATAAATTACTATTCTAACACAGACATGCTTTTATTTGTCTCTCATAGATGACTATTGCAACACAAGCTAGTTTACGTTTGTCTCTCATAGATAACTATTCTAACACAAACAAGTTTTTATTTGATTCTCATAGACGACTATTCTTACACAGAATAGTTTTTGTTTGTCTCTCAGAGATGACTATTCTAACACAGACTTCTTTTTGTTTGTCTCTCAGAGATGACTATTCTAACACAGAAAAATCTTTCTTTCTCTCTCATAGATGACTATTCTAACACAGACACGTTTTTTGTGTCTCAGAGATGACAATTCTAAAACAGACTAGTTTTTGTTTGTCTCTGAGAGATGACTGTTCTAACACAGACAAATTTTTGTTTGTCTCTCAGAGATGACTATTCTAACACAGGCTAGTTTTTGTTTGGCACTCATAGATGAATATTTTAACACAGATTTTTTTTTCCTGTCTCTCATAAATTACTATTCTAACACAGACATGCTTTTATTTGTCTCTCAGAGATGACTATTCTAACACAGACAAGTTTATGTTTGTCTCTCATAGATAACTATTCTAACACAGACATGTTTTTGTTTGTCTCTCATAGATGAATATTCTAACACAGACAAGTTTTTGTTTCTCTCTCATAGATCCCTATTCTAACACAGACAAATTTTTTTTGTTTGTCTTTCATAGATGACTATTCTAACACAGACTAGTTTTTATTTGTCTCTAATAAATTACTATTCTAACACAGACATGTTTTTGTTTGTCTCTCAGGGATGATTATTCTAACACAGACATGTTTTTGTTTGTCTCTCATAGATGACTATTCCAACACAAGCTAGTTTACGTTTGTCTCTCAGAGATGACAATTCTAACACAAACAAGTTTTTGTTTGATTCTCATAGACGTCCTGTGTAACGTCTTTATGTTTGTCTCTCATAGGTGACTATTCTAAAACAGATTAGTTTTTGTTTGTCTCTCAGGGATGACTATTTTAACACTGACTAGTTTTTGTTTATCTCTCATAGATGACTATTCTAACTATTCTAACACAGACTAGTGTTTGTTTGTCTCTCACAGATGACTATTCTAAAACAGACAGGTTTTTGTTTGTCTCTCATAGATGACTATTCCAACAGTGACTTGTTTTTGTTTGTCTCTCAGAGATGACTATTCTAACTATTCTAACACTGACTAGTGTTTGTTTGTCTCTCAGAGATGACTATTCTAACTATTCTAACACTGACTAGTGTTTGTTTGTCTCTCATAGATGACTATTCTAACGCAGAAACGTTTTTGTTTGTCTCTAATAGATGACTATTCTAACACTAATTTATTTTTGTTTGTCTCTCAAATATGACTATTCTGGCACAGACTAGTTTTTGTTTCTCACTCAGAGATGATTATTGTAACAGAATCTAGGTTTTGTTTGTCTCTAGAAGATGACTGTTCTAAGACGGACTAATTTTTGTTTGTCTCTTATTGATGACTATTCTAAGACGGACTAATTTGTGTTTGTCTCTCTCATAGATGACTATTCTAACACTGACCTGTTTTTAATTGTCTCTCATAGATGACTATTCTAACACAGATTAGTTTTTGTTTGTCTCTCAAAGATGACTATTCTAACACAGACTAGTTTTTGTTTGACACACATAAATGACTATTTTAACACAGACTAGTTTTTTCTTGTCTCTCATAGATGACTATTCTAACACAGACTAGATTTTGTTTGTCCCTCAGAGATGACTATTCTAACACAGATAAATTTTTATTTGTCTCTCATAGATGACTATTCTAATACAGGCAAGTGTTTGTTTAATTCTCATAGATGACTATTCTAACACTGAGTACTTTTTGTTTGTCTTTCATAGATACTATTCTAACACATACTATTTTTTATTTGCCTTTCATAGATGACTATTCTAACACAGAATAGTTATTGTTAGTCTCTCATAGATACTATTCTAACACAGACTAATATTTGTATGTCTTTCGTAGATGACTATTCTAACACAGACTAGTTTTGGTTTGTCTCTCATAGATGACTATTCTAATAGAAACTAGTATTTGTTTGTCTCTGGTAGATGACTATTCTAACACAGACTAGTTTTTGTTTTTCTCTCATAGATGACTATTCTAACATAAACTAGTTTTTGATTGTCTCTCTTACATGACTATTTTAATACAGACTAGTTTTTATTTGTCTCTCAGTGATGACTATTCCAACACAGACAAGTTTATGTTTGTCTCTCACAGATAACTATTCTAACACAGACATGTTTTTGTTTGTCTCTCATAGATGATTATTCTAACACAGACATGTTTATGTTAGTCTCTCATAGATAACTATTCTAACACAGAAATGTTTTTGTTTGTCTCTCATAGATGACTATTCTAACACAGACATGTTTTTGATTGTCTCTCATAGAAGACTATTCAAACACAGATACGTTTATGTTTGTCTCTCATAGATGACTATTCTAACACAGACAAGATTTTGTTTGTCTCTCATAGATGACTGTTCTAACACAGACAAGATTTTGTTTGTCTCTCATAGATGACGATTCTAACACAGACAAGTTTTTGTTTCTCTGTCAGAGATGACTATTCTAACACATATCAGTTTTTTTTGTGTCTCTCGGAGATGACTTTTCTAACACAGACATGTTTTTGTTTCTCTCTCAGAGATGACTTTTCTAACACAGATTAGTTTTTTTAATCTCTCATAGAAGACTATTCTAACACAGATTAGTTTTTTTTTGGTCTATCAGAAATGACTATTCTAACACAGACTAGTTTTTGTTTGTCTCTCATAAATGAATATTCTAACAAAGACTAGTTTTTATTTGTCTCTTATAGATTCTCAGAGATGACTATTCTAAGACAGACAAGTCTTTGTTTGTCTCTATTAGATGACTATTCTAACACAGACACGTTTTTTGTCTTTCAGAGATGACAATTCTAACACAGAATAGTTTTTGTTTGTCTCTCAGAGATGACTATTCTAACACAGGCTAGTTTTTGTTTGACACTCATAGATGAATATTTTAACACAGATTATTTTTTTCCTGTCTCTCATAGATTACTATTCTAACACAGACTAGTTTTTGTTTGTCCACAGAGATGACAATTCTAACACAGACATATTTTTGTTTTTCTCTTATAGATGACTATTGTAACAGACTAGTTTATGTTTGTTTCTAACTATACTAACACAGACTAATTTTTGTTTGTCTCTGAGAGATGACTATTTTAACACAGTCTAGTTTTTGTTTGTCTCTAATAAATGACTATTCTAACACAGACATGCTTTTATTTGTCTCTCATAGATGACTATTGCAACACAAGCTAGTTTACGTTTGTCTCTCAGAGATGACTATTCTAACACAAACAAGTGTTTTTTTTATTCTCATAGACGACTATTCTAACACAGAATAGTTTTTGTTTGTCTCTCAGAGATGACTATTCTTACACAGACTTCTTTTTGTTTGTCTCTCAGAGATGACTATTCTAACACAGACAAGTTGTTGTTTCTCTCTCATAGATGACTATTCTAACACAGACAAGTTTTTGTTTGTCTTTCATAGATGACTATTCTATCACAGACTAGTTTTTGTTTGTCTCTAATAAATGACGATTTTAACACATACATGTTTTTGTTTGTCTCTCATAGATGACTATTCCAACACAAGCTAGTTTACGTTTGTCTCTCAGAGATGACAATTCAAACACAAACAAATTTTTGTTTGATTCTCATAGACGACTATTCTAACACAGACTTGTTTTTGTTTGTCTCTCAGAGATGACTATTCTAACACAGGCAGGTTTTTGTTTGATTCTCAGAGATGACTATTCTAACACAGACTAGTTTTTGTTTGTCGCTCAGAGGTGACTATTCTAACTCATGCTAGTTTTTGTTTGTCTGTCAGAGATGATTATTCTAACACAGACAAGTTTTTCTTTGATTCTCATAGACGGCTATTCTAACACAGACTTGTTTTTTTTGGTCTATCAGAGATGACTTTTCTGACACAGACTAGTTTTTGTTTGTCTCTCAGAGATTACTATTCAAAAACAGGCAGGTTTTTGTATGATTCTCAGAGTTACTATTCTAACACAGACAAGTTTTTTTGGTCTCTCATAGATGACTATTCTAACACAGAGAAGTTTTTGTTTTATTCTCAGAGATGACTATTCTAACACAGACAAGTTTTTGTTTGTCTCTCAAAGATGACTATTCTCAAACAGACTATATTTTGTTTGTCTCTCATAGATAACTATTCCAACACTGACATGTTTTTGTTTGTCTCTCATCTATGACTATTCTAACATAGACTTGTTTTTTTTGCCTCTCAGAGATGACTATTCTAACACAGGGAAGGATTTGTTTTTCTCTCATAGATGACTATTCTAACACAGGCAAGTTTTTGTTTGATTCTCAGAGATGACTATTCTAACACAAACTAGTTTTTGTTTGTCTCTCAGAGATGAATATTCTAACACAGACAAATTTTTGTTTGTCTCACAGAGATGACTATTCTAACACAGGCTAGTTTTTGTTTGACACTCATAGATGAATATTTTAACACAGATTATTTTTTTCCTGTCTCTCATAGATGACTATTCTAACACAGACTAGTTTTTGTTTGTCCCACAGAGATGACAATTCTAACACAGACATGTTTTTGTTTGCCTCTTATAGATGACTATTGTAACACAAACTAGTTTATGTTTGTTTCTAACTATACTAACACAGACTAATTTTTTTTTGTCTCTGAGAGATGACTATTTTAACACAGTCTAGTTTTTGTTTGTCTCTGGTAGATGACTATTCTAACACAGACATGTTTTTATTTGTCTCTCATAGATGACTATTCCAACACAAGCTAGTTTACGTTTGTCTCTCAGAGATGACTATTCTAACACAGACTAGTTTTTGTTTGTCTCTCAGAGATGACTATTCTAATACAGACAAGTTTTTGTTTGTCTTTCATAGATGACTATTCTAACACAGACAAGTTTTTGTTTGTCTTTCATAGATGACTATTCCAACACAAGCTAGTTTACGTTTGTCTCTCAGAGATGACTATTCTAACACAAACAAGTTTTTGTTTGATTCTCATAGACGACTATTCTAACACAGACTTGTTTTTGTTTGTCTTTCAGAGATGACTATTTTAACACAGGCAGGTTTTTGTTTGATTTTCATAGACGACTATTCTAACACAGACTAGTTTTTGTTTGTCTCTCAGAGATGACTATTCTAACACAGAGAAGTTTTTCTTTGATTCTCATAGACGACTATTCTAACACAGACTTGTTTTTGTTCGTCTCTCATAGATGACTATTCTAACACAGACTAGTTTTTCTGTTTCTCTCAGAGATGACTATTCTAACACAGACTAGTTTTTATTTGTCTCTCATAAATTAATATTCTAACAAAGACTAGTTTTTGTTTGTCACTCAGAGATGACTATACTAACACAGGCAAGTTTTTGTTTGTTACTCAAAAATGACTATTCTAACACAGACATGTTTTTGTTTGTCTCTCATAGATGACTATTCTAACTATTCTAACACAGACTAGTTTTCGTTTGTTTCTCAGAGATGACTGTTCTAACACAGCCTAGTTTTTGTTTGATTCTCAGATATGACTATTCTAATACAGACAAGTTTTTGTTTGATTCTCAGATATGACTATTCTAACACAGACAAGTTTTTGTTTATCTCTCAGAGATGACTGTTCTAATACAGACTAGTTTTTGTTTGACAGTCATAGATGAATATTTTAACACAGATTATTTTTTTCTTGTCTTTCAGATATTACTATTCTAACACAGACTAGTTTTTGTTTGTCCCACAGAGATGACTATTCTATCAAAAACTAGTTTTTGTTTATCTCTCATAGACAACTATTTTAACACTTCTTCTTCTTTGATCCTTAGCCGCCGACCGCCAAAGCAGTCAGTGGCCATTACACCTGGTGGCGTCTTGTAGGGCAACAACAAATTGATTCCACTTTGCTCGGTCGGCGGCCATCCTTCGTACAGTGCCCCAACTCTGGTTCATTCTTTGCATCTCAGCCTCCACAGTCCTCCGCCAAGTTGTTTTTGGTCGGCCTGTCTTTCGTTTTCCTTCAGGAGTCCACAGCATAGCTGTTCTTGTGATGGCATCGGGGTCTTTTCTGAGGACATGGCCAACCCAGCTCCAGCGTCTGCCAGCTATGATGGTGTGCATGTCCTCTTGCTTGCTCCGAGTAAGCTGATCTTGGTTGGTGATGGTATTCGACCAACAGATTCGGAAAATTTTTCTTAGGCATGTTGTGTGAAAAGAGGACAATTTCGACATTTCCTTCTCTGTAACTCTCCAACATTCCGCACCATAGAGAAGCACAGAAAGCACACAGCTCTGATATAATCCTAATTTTGTGCTTGTGCTGTACTGAGATGACTTCCAGATGTTGTTTAGACTAAAAAAGGCTTTTCTTGCTTTGTTCATTCTGTTTTTGATGTCTTTGCTTGCTCCGCCTTCTGGTGTTACTATGCATCCTAGGTATGTGAAGTGTCTGTCTGTTCCAGTTGCTGATTCCTTACTGATATGGGCTCAGGGTTGCTCACATTGAGCGTCATGACCTCTGTCTTCTTTAGGTTGATGTTCAAGCCCACCTGCTGGCTATTCTAACACAGGGATGGTTTTGTTTGTCTCTCATAGATGACTGTTCTAACAAAAACAAAATTTTGTTTGATTCTCAGAGTTGACTTTTCTAAGACAGACAAGTCATTATTTGTCTCTCAGAGGTGACTATTCTAACACAGATTAGTTTTTGTGTCTCTCATAGATGACTCTTCTAACACAGACACGTTTTTTGTCTCTCAGAGATGACAATTCTAACACAGACTAGTTTTTGTTTGTCTCTCAGAGATGACTATTCTAACACAGGCAAGTTTATGTTTGTCACTCAGAGATGACAATTCTAACACAGGCAAATCGTAAATCTACCAGATGCTATTGTAAATTCTAACAGCAATAAATTATTGTTTTAAATAACGTTACGTTCGTTTCAATATAAAAGTATTTTCACAAATACACAACGCTCTGTTAGAAATCTGGAAAGTTTGTATCATAAACACGTAACGTTCTGTCACATTTTCACATTCACATATATAGAGCTTTCTTAATGAAACGGTAGTAACCAACAATAAAACAATCGTACTTAATTTTCGGGCAGATACGGAGCGGCTTAAAATGCACCGCAAATACTACTACTTCACTTCTGAGATCTTCCATCTGTTGTTATTAATGTGACCAGGTATTTGAATTTATTGACTTGTTTTAAAACGTTTCCATACTTTGATAAAGCATTAAAAAAAACTCTATCAACGACTATTTCCAACGAAAAGACACCATCTAAATCTAGAACAACCAGAATAACTGGAACTACATTAAAAAGATAGTTTCAAATATTGAGACATATTGTTTACATCGGATTGAGACTGCAATAATAGAACGTGCCAAACACAAACAGCATTCTATAAACTGACGAACATCTGACGTCATAAATCCTTATCACTGAGCACAAGAACAATAAGTGTTACATAAAACCAACAGTATTGTATGGAAGAGAGTTATGGAAACGGAGCACACACACAACACACACACACACAAAGAGATGTGGTTTCTCCAATGAATACAACGAGTCCCATGTATAGCTGAGATAACTAACAAAGAATGCGTGAAAGAAGCTAATGAATAATCACATTTAATAGCAAATATATTAGAGGTAGTAACCAATGGCCACTGTGTATGTGATAAAATAATGATCATACGAAACTATTGTGACCTCTGTAAAAATAAGTGAAAGAAGAAGAAGAAGAAGACAGAGAGAATAGATAACTGATAGCTTAACATGATAGCATGAGGGAAAGATCAACATCAGGACTGACGGAGAGCATTAAAAAATCGAGATTTATGGAGAAACATGATCTCCTACGTCTGTAGGCATGGCAGCTAGCTTGACTTTATACTTGGCAATAGCGTGATATAATCATTGCCGTTAACATTCCACATTTGAGAAGTTCCTTGTCTATGCAGCACGTGTTTTCTCACGATGCGTTATCGGTGTTATTAAAAAATATTCCAGCTGGCTTCAGCGACATGACAGATTAATACAACGAGACGTACGCAAAAATGTGGGAATGTTAAAAAAAGAAAAGATAATGCGACATGTCAAAAGTAGCGAGTCGCTTTTGCGACGTAAGATCGATTGACAATTATTTTGTTGTTTATCGCTTCATATTGTAGCGGTCCTTCTTCTATATGTGTTTATTAAATATCATATGAGCGAAACATAGGAGTTTCAACACATGATAAATTAATGGAGGAAATCAAACTGCACTAGTAGTAGTTAGTAGTAGAAGTATTAATAGCATTAATCGTAGTAGTAATAGTAATAATACTAGGAGTAGCAGTAATAGTAGTAGTAGTAATAGTAGTTGTAGTGATAGTAGTATTAACAGTAGTAGTATTGGTAGTAGTAGTAACAGTAGTAGTAGCGATAGTAGTAGTAACAGTAGTAGTAGCGATAGTAGTATTAACAGTAGTAGTATTGGTAGTAGTAGTAACAGTAGTAGTAGCGATAGTAGTATTAACAGTAGTAGTAATAATAGTAGTAGTGATAGTAGTAGTAACAGTAGTAGTAGTGATAGTAGTAGTAATAATAGTAGTAGTGATAATAGTAGTAGTAATAACAGTAGTAGTGATAGTAGTAGTAACAGTAGTAGTAGTGATAGTAGTAGTAACAGTAGTAGTAGTGATAGTAGTAGTAATAATAGTAGTAGTAATAATAGTAGTAGTAATAACAGTAGTAGTGATAGTAGTAGTAACAGTAGTAGTAGTGATAGTAGTAGTAACAGTAGTAGTAGCGATAGTAGTAGTAATAATAGTAGTAGTGATAATAGTAGTAGTAATAACAGTAGTAGTGATAGTAGTAGTAACAGTAGTAGTAGCGATAGTAGTAGTAATAATAGTAGTAGTCATAATAGTAGTAGTAATAACAGTAGTAGTGATAGTAGTAGTAACAGTAGTAGAAGTGATAGTAGTAGTAATAATAGTAGTAGTGATAGTAGTTATTAACAGTAGTAGTAGTAACAATAATAGTAGTAGTACTAGTAGTAGTAGTACTAGTAGTAGTAGTAGTGGTAGTAGAATTTAAAATAGTAGTAGTAATGAAAACTGTAGTTCAGTGGCAGCAACAACAGCACTACTAGAAATTGTAGTAATTTTAACGGTGAAATGGCAAGTGAAGAAGAGGGGGAAAGAGTGATACTATCACAGCTTGAGTGATGTCTCCGGTTTGAAGAAACATCACACAAGCCAATCATAAGATAGATCGAGGCACAATGAACTACGGCACACAAAGCACAACCGATCCATATTATTGTTGTATTAGAACTCTTTAAGTCTGCTACTGCTTCTTGGCTCCTGTAGAATTTCCGCCCTGAGCACGCAAGGCAGAACCAAAAGTCTGTGAGTAGACTTGAAGCAGAAGTAAGGAGCACACGACAGTCCTAGAAGTGGCACTGGCACGTGTCAGTCGGTCGTCATGAAGTGTGCTTTGATTGGTTGCGACAATAGACCAGGTTAGAAGTAACATTAACAATTATTCCGAATATCACGTTGTTTGCGGCCACTTGCCACCGTGTTAAGGTGCTGGTTTTCCGTGGGAAAATTGAGCACAAAAATCAATAGTTAGCCAGGAGAAGATTTCGAGTGTATTCACCAGCAGTTGAGAATGATTATCGCCAATGTGGCGATGTTTGCAAACAGAGATGAGTACCATTGTCAGAAGCCGAATGAGTAAAACGCGTTTAACTGCTCAACAAAACTCCCTCAGCCTTCCTCCTCCCCATCCAGCTAACAGTCAGGAAATCACCCTAACTTGACCTGACCTGAATCACGTGTATCAAACAAACTTTCTGATTACCCGCAGGTAGCACTTTGAGATTTCTTTGTAGGTCGCTGTTATAGCACTAATTATTTTAAAAAAAATGAAGACTATCAAACTGCACTACCATACAAAGAAATACGCAGCGTTAACACACAATAGTTTTGTTAACAGACACATATACAGCTGTTAACAACATATTTGTAACCTTACCAAGAAAATACATAGTAACATCGTCAATCAGTCATGTACCTTTACAAAAAAATAGTAAACTTTATCAATAAGTATTAACTTTACAAACAAATAGTAAACTTTATCAATAAGTATTAACTTTACAAACAAATAGTAAACTTTATCAATAAGTATTAACTTTACAAACAAATAGCAAACGTTATCAATAAGTATTAACTTTACAAACAAATAGCAAACTTTATCAATAAATATTAACTTTACAAACAAATAGTAAACTTTATCAATAAGTATTAACTTTACAAACAAATAGTAAACTTTATCAATAAGTATTAACTTTACAAACAAATAGATATGAAATAAATGACTAATCACCAGATATCCAAACGTAATTACAGATGTGCAACCGTATCATCTAATGCGTGTTGTGCTTTGTCCAACAATAATACAGTGTGACCAACAAGGGGTGCTACATGACATGACCTACTAGTGCGCACCAACAAGGGGGTGCTACATGAGATGACCTACTAGCGCGCACCAACAAGGGGTGCTACATGACATGACCTACTAGTGCGCACCAACAAGGAGTGCTACATGACTTGACCTACTAGTGCGCACCAACAAGGGGTGCTACATGACATGACCTACTAGTGCGCACCAACAAGGGGGTGCTACATGACATGACCTACTAGTGCGCACCAACAAGGGGTGCTACATGACATGACCTACTAGTGCGCACCAACAAGGGGGTGCTACATGACATGACCTACTAGTGCGCACCAAGAAGGGGTGCTACATGACATGACCTACTAGTGCGCACCAACAAGGGGTGCTACATGACATGACCTACTAGTGCGCACCAACAAGGGGTGCTACATGACATGACCTACTAGTGCGCACCAACAAGGGGTGCTACATGACATGACCTACGAGTGCGCACCAACACAAATAAATACATTCTTATTCTCCTTTTTAGTTCCTTCTCTAGCATATAGCCGCCATTGCAGCTCCCCCCCCCATAATGTATCCTCTCGTGCAGCAATGTTTACTTTAACGGTAACAATTTGTTTTACATGATGAGCTTGCCAATCCCCCCCCCCCCCCGCCCGCGGCCCCCCCCCTCCCCCCCGATAGTCAACCTCATATTCATCCTTTTTAGGGTTGCCTGATGTCTGTTTAGCAGTTGTTCATTTCTTCTTTGTCTTCTCAGAGATCCACGGAAATTAAACGCAGCCAATAAATAAACTGCATTTGGTGCACTGTTTTTTTTTTCAAACATACACACACACGCACACACACGCGCACACACGCGCGCACACACACACACACACACACACACACACACACACACGCACACACACATATATATATATATATACATGGTTTCTCACACGATTTGAATAAATAGTGCAGAGTTTAATTCTGGTCACCCTAACATTTCAAAACGTGAGCTATAAAGAAAACGAAGATATATTTACTGTTCCTCATAATTTTGTTTGAGTAAAAACGTGAATTCCAGTACATCAGCTAATGTTATATTGTATCATTAAAGTTGATTGAGTTATTAAACGTATGGAGCTAACATTTTTTTAGTTAGATTATACAGCAGACGTCAAATCAGCTGGCCAAGATAACATAATAAATCACAGCATAGCAACACTTGCTCCTGCCAGGTTGTATAGTTCAGTAGCCAGATAAGTTCAGCCTTTGTTGAGTAAAATATCTATTTAGGAAAAAATTAGTAAATATTACAGTGCGTCACAAAATGTCTGGATTTTAGCATAATTATTTGGCGTATGTAAAATATGGGGTCGTGTTTTGTGAGCAACATATTCCCACAACACCTGATGGAAATCCTGTCACGGCGTTCATAGTTAAGGTTTAATGAATAATAATAATATATTTTTTTTTGGGGGGACGCGTTTAGATTTGAACAGCGTGTGAGAGACACGCTTTTTTTGTCTTTCGAAGAAGGTCACGATGAGATAACGAAAAAGAGAAAACTGAACATTTTCTCTGATAAACGAAAAGCTGATTTTAGTGGAACTGTGAAGTGTAGGAGTAGAGGACTTGTCAAACACTGGCTGATTTTCATGTCAGTCTGTCGATGATTTTCATGTCACAAGTTCGATGATTTTCGTGTCATAGTTTCGATGATTATCGAGAGAACAAAATTTTAACCAGATGAAAACGAGGCACATGACGCTATATGATAAATATAGAATGGCATACATAGTTTTCTTAAGTGAAAATACAGGGCAATTTATGATGTCAGCAGTACCAAGTTCTAAGTAGAGGACTGAGAACAAATTACTAACGACTACTTGAGATGGAGAATATTCTGAATCCATCAAAAATGACAACGAGAAACTGCATGTCCAGGGGAAAAAGTACAATTTTGTTTAACGTCACACTTAATATTAAAATACATCATGTTCAAACCGAAAATGGTTGCTCTAGTTTCACATCTTATTGCTTCGATTTCTCCACACCAAACATGATAAATATGAACACACGAAACATCCTAGATTATCTTCGAAACAGTTGTGGTTAAAGAATTAATCAGATTTCTCCGCATAAGAAGAGAAGCCTGGATTGACAGAAATTGTTCCCTCAAGCACACAATACAAGTTTTGTTGAGACCAGTAAGACACTGTTAACCTGCCAGGAAAAAAGTGCGTTTAACTTCTTATGGTAAAAATCGAATTTTTGCGTTTAAGTTAGAGACCTGTCAAAATTCTCGTGCTCTGAAGAATAACTCAGGAGCCTGGGGGAAATAGCGATGAAGTTAGGAGAGTAATGAGACAACCATGAGCAACTTGTCGTGATCTTCTCGCGTTACTTTCTACCACGAAATGTGTTTAAGAGAGTTTTTGGAGTGTGAAAATTGACCTGAAGTAGTTGAAGATGTCCTGACCTGACAATCCTCTAGATATGAATGCGTAGCCAGAACTTATTCACACATTTTAGGTCAAGTTCAAGGTAGACACGTTAAGATGTCAACGGAGCCACGACATTGCATTTTAATTTGGCAAAAAAGGATTAAATCCGTGACCTACTTATAGCCTTTTATTACAGGACTGAAAAACATTTCTCACACTGGCAACAAAAGTTTCAGGCCGGCACAAAACCATAATGCACAGAAGACGTAACAAAACTCCAAGACAAAGTTTGAAGATAATGAAGGAGCATACACAGATGCACCAAAAGTTTATTTATAATGTAAAGCTGAAATAAATCACGAGATTACAGAATTCATTGAAGATGTATGAAGAATTTATTTGCGCCCGTTTCTTTCAAAATAGGTACATTTTGTTGACCCTTTGTTGACTTACTCTTTCAACGGGCATAAAGTTTTCGTGGGAATAAATCTATTGCTAACTGTACAAGCTAACTCAAAAGAACCCCGTTCGTGTAAAACTAAACAAAAATGAGTTTTCTTCAAAGTACACCGTATCAAGCATATGATGGAAATATCATCACAAGAACAACAGAACGACATAAAATGGTGGACATCATTTCCGATGACGTAGGCATTATAATGCGAGTTTTAAACTATGTCGTTCTGAGCTCTTTGATTGGCGTATTCGGAATCTTCACAAACGCTGTGAACATGACAGTCTTCTTCAAACAAGGATTCACCACGACCACAAACATCAGCTTCTTCGCGCTGGCCATATCCGACATGCTTTGTCTCATAACAACCGAATGGTACGTAATCTGTTTGAATCCTTATATAGAAAGAATAGACACCATCCCGTTCATTGCCAGAGAGGTGCAATATTTATCCGGAGGCTGGTTACACGTCTGCTTTGGTCGCATCACAAGCTGGATTACAGTGTTCATCACAGCCGAAAGATGCTTGGGTATAGCCATGCCTCTCAAGGTCAAAATGATCGTTACTCTCAGACGAACAGCTATTTGCATGTGCGCTATTTTTATTGTCAACCTGGGAATGCTTCTTCCAGAATACTGCATAGCATACTGGGACTGGAAGTTTATTCCCGCCAAAAACAGGTCTTATGTTGGACTCGTCTATAGAAGTTATAAAAATCAGGCTTATGGGCTAGTCTACAGCTTAACGTCTGCGTCGGGAATCATGTCTTTCGTGGCTGTCATATGTCTGACCACATTTTTGGTCACCAGACTTGCGCGAAAGTCTAAGTGGCGTAAGAAGGCAACAGGTGGATCTGACAACACCGAGGCTGTATCTACGCGTGACAAGAAAACAATGAAAATGATTGTTATGATAGCCAGTGTCCTCATTGTCTGCTACATTCCTGGCACAGCTGTATCCATGGTCACCGCGTTTGTTCCAGAGTTTATGATAGACGCTGACCTTGAGAACTCATTCTTCGCCTTCTGGTCTATAGCCTTCGTCTTTAACTCCATTAACGCTAGCGTCAATGTCTTTCTCTATTACAGAATGAGCACAAAATATAGACAGACTTTTAATGAGGTATTTTCTAGGTGCATCAAAGTCAATTCTGAGCCACCTCCGAGCACAAGCAATGGAGGAAATGTTCCGAGAGCGCAGACAAACTCGGTTTGACCTACCCTTCCACATGTGTCAATCATTCTCTCACGTCTGCCATTATAAAATTCATCATTTACGGCTCTAAGTTTCCGCAGTTCTTCGAAGATCTGAGAGTTCCAGTGCAGCAAGAACCCACGGAAGCTTCCAATGCTAAAATTTTTTAGCAGACAAGAATTACCGCACAGTGGAAGACTGTTTCTGCGTTAACGCCACAAGCAGCCAGTAGCAATGCACACAATTATTGATTGAATACAGTGTAGATACGAAACAATGCAAGAAAGAAAGTAACATATTTATTGATACTCGTCTATGTTATTAAAGTTGATGGTTTAGTTTATGTGATAACAGAGACCTGCATCTGTATCGATCCCTCCTGTCAAATCTAGACATTGAACAAATAGATAATCTGAGTATCCAGTTTTTACTCGTCAGTATTAATTATTGACACTCATTTCTGTCGTCTGTTTCCTTTTATCTGTTTTTAAAAAAAAATTTAAATTGTGTCCATTCTGTCTTTCTTCCTTCTTTGTTGCTTTGTTTGTTTCTTCGTTTGTGTGCTTGTTTGTTACTTATTTATTTTGAAAAAGAAAAGACTACGATCAAGAGAGATAACTGATATTTTTTTTTAGCTCTATAAGAAAACTAGAATAAGAGTTATGTCAAGAGCATTGTTTGCGTAAAGACGATTGGTCAGGTCAAATGTGTGATAATGTCAAAGCTGAAGTTAGTGTCACATTAGGCAACATAAATATTCAGTCGTGGCAGTCAAGGTAATAGTGTTGTCTGAGGACACTACGGGTCACGCTAGTTTTTGAACAAACATGGGAAGTCTAGACTAGCAACGACTTCCAATATTGGAAGAATAACACACACGGCTTTTGATATCAGCATGGTAGAATATAAGCATAGGGTTGGGACACAGTAAATGCTTCATTTGTGAGAGATGTAGATAGATAGATAGATAGATAGATAGATAGATACATATTTAGATAGATAGATAGATAGATAGATATTTAGATAGATAGATAGATAGATAGATATTTAGATAGATAGATAGATAGATAGATAGATAGATAGATAGATAGATAGATATAAATTTAGATAGATAGATAGATAGATAGATAGATAGATAGATAGATAGATAGATAGATAGATAGATAGATAGATAGATAGATAGATAGAAGATCAGAGGCACATCTCCAATCCAACCAGCAAGTATGGAAGGAAGAGCTGGAGAAGAGAGGGATGGTCCTAAGCAGCTCTAAAACAAAATCCATGGTGATATCACGAGAAGAAAGAAAACATCAGATTAAGTTGGGAGAACAGGTCCTGGAGCAGGTCGACCACTTTAAATATCTCGGAGCTATTATAGACCGAAAGGGAGGCATCAAAGAAGAGTTGGCCACTCGAAAAGCTGCAGCTGGGAGACTTTTTCAGGACATAAATCGAGGATTCCTCAGCAAGAGAGAGGTTGGTAAGAAAACGAAGATGGCTGCATACCGATCCACCTATGTCCCAGTCTTGACATATGGATGTGAGACATGGGCAATGACTACAACCCACTTAAGTCAGATCCAAACCTCAGAAATGAGGTATCTGAGGAAGGTGGTTGAAGTAACAAGAAGAGACATGGTCCGCAACCAGACGATACGTCAAGGCCTAAAATCCCACCCCCTGCAGACCCAAGTAGAACAGTCCCAACTAAGATGGTTTGGTCATGTCTGCAGAATGGGAGAAAATCGGCTACCATGACAAGCATGGGAAACAAAGAGCCAGGGATCCAGACCCCCAGGACGACAAAGAGTTCGCTGGGAGGACAACATTAGACAATCTTTGAAGGACCGAGGACTAGAATGGAACCAGGCCAGGATGAAGACAGCCGATAGGATAGTCTGGCGCTCTCTCTTCTAAACCTCTACACCTCACGGTAGAAGGGGAACGACTAAGTAAGTAAGATAGATAGATAGATAGATAGATAGATAGACAGACAGACAGACAGACAGACAGATAGATAGATAGATAGATAGATAGATAGACAGACAGACAGACAGACAGACAGATAGATAGATAGATAGATAGATAGATAGATAGATAGATAGATAGATAGATAGATAGATAGATAGATAGATAGATAGATAGATAGATAGATATCATTAAGGTAACATGTGATGATGATATAAGCAGAATTGAAGATACGTTACATATCATCATCATCATCATCATCATCATCATCTTCATCAATAATTTTCCTTAGAGCTCCTTACGGAGCATGAAACCACCAATGTAGATGGTCACCTGACAGGAAGCGTACACGAACCAGTCATATGCTTTTACAGCTGTAGTTTATGTGACAATTAGTTTGACATAATGAGGCCGCCAGTCTGACGTACAACCTTGTACATGTCTGCGACTGCTCAGACACCCCCCCACCCGGAACTAGACGGGGTGTACGTTAAACGTGATCGGAGATAAATTATTTACTACATGAGGAGTCGGCAACCCAGGAGCTTTTGAGACCTACTTTAGTAACACTGAGCCATCTAAAGATCTACTATATATATATATATCACTGTGTGTGTGTTTAATTTTAAGCGACGGGCGGAGGGAGATCATGAACTTTCACAAGAGTTTTCAATGCGAATGAGGAAAAAGTACCTTCGGTTCCGGGGACACCGCGACTTTAAATGCAGGCGGGAGAGGTCTAGTCCGAAATTTCCCTAGTTTAAAAAATCATTGTTTTCCTCCGCAGTGGCCTAAAGATCTAGAGACCTAGAGACCTAAAGATCTACCAAATCATCCACTGAGAGCTACCGGTAGATCTAGATCGAATGGTTGCGGATCCCTGCACTAGATTATTGTGGCGTGAGGTTTTTATTGGCTTTAAGATCAGTATAGTACTGACAATTACAGAAATAGAATTTCTGCAGAAAATGGTGAAGTCCCAGTGTCTGAGAGAACTACTGGTATCACAAATTAGTTACGGCTGTGAATGATCTGATCTCGAAACAATAGTAGAGAGGAGACCGACATAAAGTGCCACCACCGCTGTGTAACTAACTGCGATATTAAAAAACCAAGGAAACAGATTTTACTTAACACTGATAAAATTGACAAGTCGTTCAAATACAATTTCCTTATTATTTATTTAGTATATACACTATCTACTCTTGTGCTGAAGGGTGAATGTTGAAAAATGGAATGTAATGAATTTGTAAGTTTACATATGATTTACAAATATTTATATTTATATAGATATGTAAATAAATATTACAACAAGTTTTTCAATTATAGGAACAAAAATTATATCAGCTGTGCTGTTATTCAATTATAGTACATGTATCAGCTGTGCTGTTAATTAAGGATATAACACTTATCAGCTATGCTGTTATTTTTGTCTCTTGCTATGCTACTTCACTTTCTCATCACTGACAGTTTCTATGCTCACAATGCTGACAGAAATGGTACTAATGTGTACTCATCTCTCTAAGGTCTGTTCTTCTTTGTTTGGTTCACACAACATCGGCTGAGTATCGTTCCTTTAGCCCACCCAAGACTGAGGGGGACCAAAGATGTAGAGTCAGGACAACCTCTATGCTCCTGCGGAGTTCCAGGCAGCTGGATTGACGACCCACGATCTCAGTTTTGATGACACGAATAAAACCTGTAACAAGGAAAAATAGGGGCTAATTTCTGTCCTCAAGCCCACCTATTTCTATTGTATATGATATGAGCGTGTCTCAGTGTCTGCATGTAGGATGAATGACAACATGGCTCAGTATGATTTAGCAATAGCGAGACAAGACAGGTGTCTACTTGCAAAACATTCTTTCTGATAAACTAATACATGGATATCATTCAATAATATAAATTCAATGCATGAATACATTCAATAATATAAATTCAATACATAAAAACATTTAATACATGAATACATCCCATAATATAAGTTCAATACATGAATACATCCAATAATATGTACACCTAGGTGTGATACAACAATGTCCTTCCCCCTATAATATACCAGGCCCTCTCTGACAAGTGCTATAATATATCCTAACAATAACGTTATGTTCTTATGATAGGAGTATGTGAGACGAGGACTGTTTGGTGATATATCAGGTGGGAGTTATAGGAGACAATAGATTGGAGTTAGATGAGACAAGAGATTGAGTCCTAACAAGGACTGTTTTGGTTATATTTCAGTTGGTTTTATCTGAGATAATAGACTGAAGTTATAGGAGACAATAGATTGAGTCCTAACAAGGACTGTTTTGGTTATATTGCAGTTGGTCTGAGATAACAGATTGAAGTATAAGAGACAATAGGTTGAGTCCTAACAAGGACTGTTTTGGTTATATGGCAGTTGGTCTTATCTGAGATAATAGACTGAAGTTATAGGAGACAATAGATTGAGTCCTCACAAGGACTGTTTTGGTTATATTGCAGTTGGTCTGAGATAACAGATTGAAGTATAGGAGACAATAGGTTGAGTCCTAACAAGGACTGTTTTGGTTATATGGCAGTTGGTCTTATCTGAGATAATAGACTGAAGTCATGTGAGACAATAGATTGAGTTATAGGAGACAATAGATTGAGGTATGAGTCCTATTAGTCTTTGTCTATTCAATCATAATAGGAAATTCAATCATTATACTTAATTTCTCCAAGATACAATCAGTAACCTGATAGGTAGTATAAATGACACAACAAATACCAACATTATAGACCTGCTGAAAGCCTATTTTCCTAAAGGTTATCGTAAATATATTTACCATCTAAGATTCAAACAGGCCAGTTTTTGACTCGACTTAGCGAAGCAGGTGCAGGTCAATGCCCTCAGGCAAGCTATAAATCAAAGTTGACAGCTCTTCTCACACAGTCGGTCGTCTCTGGCTTCGTGTTCGGTTGCGTGCTTAGCATAAAATTTCGCCCGATTATATAGGCAGGTAAATGCTTAAGGACAGCTTTTGGTTGGTTCCTGGCGGAGCAAGCTGATTGGTTTCCTGCAGTTTAGTCCCAAGCGCTGTACAGCCTAATTTTATTCAGTTTTCCTCCGCCATATTGCGTGAACAAGATGGCCGTTAATTTATTCTGTCTCAGAGACTGGTGAACGTTGCTCGTTGATTGGTTGAAGCAAATCTGTATCTCGACATAGTGATTAACAAAGTAGTGGGTTACACTCGTTTCACGACATAGCCCCCTCCTTTCCTAGCTGTGACTTGTCATAGTTGACGTGTAAACCCCTGCTGTGGTTAATCCTTTTGCGTCTGTCCTTCCAGAGTACTAGGGTGTCGACTTAAAAAATCAGCTCCTACATTGTCTCTTCCCGGAATGTAATTCACGGTAAAGGAATAAGGCGCAAGAAGCAGACTCCACCTTAACAATCTCGAATTTAACTTTTTAGATGCAGCCAAGAAAGTTAAAGGTTGGTGATCGCTTTGGACAATGAAGTGTGTCCCATACAGGTAAGGTGAAAATTTGTCGATGGACCAAATTAGAGCCAAACATTCTTTCTCTATGGTCGAGTAGTTCAACTCAGCTGCATTCAGCTTCCTACTGGCCTAGGCGACTGGTAAAAGTTCCTCCGGCAGGGCTTTTGATTTCTGCAAGAGAGTTGCACCAATACCTATACTGCTAGCGTCCGTCCTTAATACAAATTCCTGCGTGATATCGGATAGCGTAAGGATTGGTTTGCTGGTGAGTTTTGCTTTTAGCTCTGTGTAAGCTTTTTCACAATCAGCATTCCATTGGATTTTGTCAGGCTGTCCTTTCTTCGTTAAGTTAGTTAACGGTGCACACAGAGAGTTAAAGTGGGGTATGTACTTCTGATAGAACCCACATAATGACACGAATGATCTCACATCTTTCTTTGTTTGAGGTCTGGGTGCCTTCTTTAACTTCTCTATATTCTTTGGGTCAGGAGACATATGACCTGTAGAAATAGTGTGACCTAAGAATTCCAACTCCTTACAACCGATATAGCACTTGGTTGGACGTGCAGTCAATCCAGTGGCTCTCAGTCTGTCAAACAACATGGAGAGCGCTACTATATGCTCTTCAAATGTGTTTGTAGCAACAAGAATGTCATCCATAAAGTTAGTGATATGGGGATTTTGTAGAGGTTCCAACAATTTCCTCATCATTCTTGAAAAGATACTGGGAGCATTTTTCAGCCCAAAGGGTAGTACATTAAACTCGTAGTGTCCGTCTGATGTACTAAATGCCAGCATTTTCCTAACTTCTGGTTTCACTGGTATTTGGTAGTATACCTTGCTTAGATCTACCTTCGATAAATACCTAGCCTTACTCAGTGTAGAGAACAGCTGGTTGGTGTCAGGTAATGGGTCCACCTGAGATTCTGTGATCGCATTAAGCTTCCGGTAGTCAATACATAACCTGTGTTCACCACTCGGTTTTCTCAATAGCACCACACTTGAGCTATAGGGAGAGTCTGACTTCGAGATAATTTTCTCCTTCAACAGATAATCAACTTCCTCCCTTAGTGCTTGGGCTTTCGCATAGGGTATAGGGTATGTTTTCATGCATACTGGGGTAGGGTCGGTAACCTTCATGTCGTACTCTAACAGATTCGTACGACCTGGCTTATCTGTGAGCACATCAGCATGGGTTTCCAACACTTTCTGAACCCTCTTCTTCTGCTCTGGAGTTAAATGTTCACTAATATTTACTTGAACATAATCCTCTGTAGTTGTGAGTGGATACTCCATAGAGTGAAGGGGTTCACCGTGCATTTCTGTTGCAATGGCTAGGGTCATGATATGTGCAACTTCTGATGATTCCTTGTCATAGTATTTTTTAAGAAGATTGACATGATATACCTTCTCCTTTCCTTTCTTGTCAATCTTATAATTGGTCCTGGAAAGTTTCTCCAGTATGACATAGGGTCCCTGCCATCCAATCTGCAATTTATTATTGCTGCTTGGCAACAGTAATAACACCTTTTCACCCACCTCCAGTTCCCTATCCTTTGCTTTTTTGTTGTAGTACGGAGCATGCTTCCTCCTGGCCTGTCTTAAGTTATCATTGGCCAGTTTCCAACCTGCTTTCAATCGAGATGTCAACTCGTTGACGTACTGGTATGAGGAAGTCACTGTTTCCTCTGCCTTTTCATCAGTCCATGTCCGCAGCAATGCTTCCAGTGGACCTTTTATTGGTCTTCCAAACAACAATGTAGCTGGAGCCAATCCCGTTGAATTGTGGGGTACTTCCCTATATGCAAATAGTGCAGCTGGTAAGTATGTATCCCAAGTATCAGGTTTTTCACTCGCCAGCTTTCTAAGGATTGAAATTAGCGTACCATTGAACCGCTCTACTTGACCGTTCCCTTGGGCATGGTAGGGACTACAATGATAGTGCCTGGCTTGAAATATCCTGAATACTTCTTATGTTAGCTTTCCCTTAAACTGAGACCCATTGTCAGTCAATATCTGATGCGGGAAACCTAATCGGGTGAATATTGTCAACAGTGCCTCTGCCACATGCATTGAATCTATAGCTGACATGGCCACTGCTTCTCCCCACATAGAGCAAGTATCAACCAAGGTTAAGATATATGCATTTCTCTTCTTGGTCCTAGTGAGGGGTCCAACAATATCCACTGCAACACGTTCAAACGGGGTTCCCATAATAGGCATTTCTCCCAGTGTTGCTGGTGCAGTCCTATGCTTAGGAGCTACTCTTTGGCATTCTGGACAGGATCTTACATATCTTTTTATGTCCTCTGTAATTCCTGGCCAAAAGTAGTGACAGGCTATCCTTTGTCCAGTGGCCCCTATTCCCATATGTCCACTGAAGGGTATAGCATGTCCTAGCGTCATAACCTTCTCCCTGTAAGATTTTGGCACTACAAGCTGTCCATGCCCTTTAGGTCCTGTTCCAGCTTTTCTGTATAGTAGGCCATTCTTCATATACAAGTCTCCTTTCTCTGGAGGGTTATGTGCTTTAGGCAATTTGCCAAAACAAGGCTTCAATGTTCTGTCTGCTGCTTGAGCCTTTTTCATCTCTTCTGGATGAGTATTGATAGGATTCTCCTCCATTTTCCTGGAGCTTTCCCTGGTCTGGACTGTTGCCATAACTACGGGTTTTATAGGTTCTCCAAGGAAAACATACCTACACCCCAAAATCAAAGGGTAAATAGGGTCGTCCATCACTGCTGCTTTGATTTCTCCTTCCACATAGCGAGATCTTATGTTGATTCGAGCTATGGGTAGTGTCATGGTTCTTGCTCCCTTGATCGGTCCTCTGATTTCCACTGTTTCTGTGGTTATCTGGTCAGGACTCACTAAAGAAGAGCACACAACTGAATCAAAGTCCAATCCTGTGTCATATAAACACAGTACTTGAGTGCCATTCACGGTCACTTCCTCACAGACAGGGGGATGATGGAAGTCTTTCTGACTTACTGCCATTTCCTTCTTTCCCTGATTCCCTGTTGTAAGACATGCAGCATGATGAGGAGGATTCTTCCTTCTGCAGTCCGCAGTATTGTGGTTACTCATTAGACAAGTTTTACACCACTTTCCTTCCTTCCGGTAAGGTGTTTTATCCGATCTTAGAGGGTTTTTGTCCTTTTGGTCAAACCTTTGTATGTTCCTTGTGGTATGGTCCTTTTGTTCATATTTGGTATAGTTTTGTGATGATTTGAAGTTTTCACCCTGCTTCTTCTTATTTCCTAATAATTCTGCCTTAGCTGCTTGATATCTCTCAGCAACAGTTACAATATCTTCCAATCTCTCTGCTTCTTGTTCCATGATAAACTTCCTCATTTCTTGAGGCATGGACTCTTTCACTTGCTCCATCATTATCATTTCTTTCAGATCCTGACACTTTCCTAAACTACTCCATTTTTCCAAATAAGTTTCCAGTCTAGCAGAGAATTGGTGATAGTTTTCTCCTGGAAGAAGTTTAGCGGTTCGGAATTTCTTTCTATATGATTCTGAGTTCTTTTCATATCTCACAAGCAGTGCCTGCTTCAGGATTTCATAATCTTCCTGGTCATCTCTTGAGAGCTTCAAATATACATCGTAGGCCACACCTCTCAATCCCTGAGATAGTTTAAGACTCCACTTTTCTTTCCCTAAGCCATAGGTAGTGGCAAGTCTTTTGTATCTATCCAGGTACGACTCAATGGCGTCTTCTTTCTCAACAAATGGGTCCAGATGAAAATTCATGGCCCCACTTGAGGTACTCTGGCTGGAACTACTCTCAGAGTGAGGTGAGCTACCACCATTATTGCCAGTATTTGCCTGAATTTCAAGCTCTTTTAATCTCAACTGATGGTCTCTCTCTGCTTGTAATTTCCTTTCCTCAGCTTCAATTTTCTTTGCCTCATTTTCAGCCTCCCATTTCTTGGCTTCCATTTCTAATCTTTTGGTTTCTCTCTCAGCTTCCAGTCTTTTGGCTTCTCTTTTAGCTTCTGCTTGCAACCGCCTTTCTTCAGCCTCCAATTTCTTTGCTTCTCTATCAGCCTCTAATTTCCTTGCCTCAGTCTCTAATTGCAACTTTCTTTCTTCCATTTCCATATGTTTGTCCACTTCTGTTGTGACATACTGAGTGAGAGCTTCACCTGTCATCTTTAATTCCTTACCCATCTGCATGATGGCACTTCTGAACTTCACTAGATCAGCCATGGCGTTACTTAGATAGGGTATGTATATTTACTATAACCAAATTATTGTAATTAAACTTAATTAATTTAAATGAACAAAAAATTTCCGTGCAACTTTGTGAGCATCAACTATTTACTGAGTACTAAATGGTACTCCTCCTAAGAAAATATTGATTTAAAAAAAAAAAAAATCCTATTATAGAATTTTTTTTCAAAAATCTGTTTCTTATGTTATCTATGGGTGGCACAAGATAGAGTTAGTAGATAAATGAATAGACTAAGTATGGCTCAAGATATACAGAAATATCACAGGAACGAGCCCCCAGTGTGGCGTGAGGTTTTTATTGGCTTTAAGATCAGTATAGTACTGACAATTACAGAAATATAATTTCTGCAGAAAATGGTGAAGTCCCAGTGTCTGAGAGAACTACTGGTATCACAAATTAGTTACGGCTGTGAATGATCTGATCTCGAAACAATAGTAGAGAGGAGACCGACATAAAGTGCCACCTCCGCTGTGTAACTAACTGTGATATTAAAAAACCAAGGAAACAGATTTTACTTAACACTGATAAAATTGACAAGTCGTTCAAATACAATTTCCTTATTATTTATTTAGTATATACACTATCTACTCTTGTGCTGAAGGGTGAATGTTGAAAAATGGAATGTAATGAATTTGTAAGTTTACATATGATTTACAAATATTTATATATCTACACCTCACGGTAGAAGGGGAACGACTAAGTAGTAAGTAAGTATATTTATATAGATATGTAAATAAATATTACAACAAGTTTTCCAATTATGGGAACAAAAATTATATCAGCTGTGCTGTTATTCAATTATAGTACACGTATCAGCTGTGCTGTTAATTAAGGATATAACACTTATCAGCTATGCTGTTATTTTTGTCTCTTGCTATGCTACTTCACTTTCTCATCACTGACAGTTTCTATGCTCACAATGCTGACAGAAATGGTACTAATGTGTACTCATCTCTCTAAGGTCTGTTCTTCTTTGTTTGGTTCACACAACATCGGCTGAGTATCGTTCCTTTAGCCCACCCAAGACTGAGGGGGACCAAAGATGTAGAGTCAGGACAACCTCTATGCTCCTGCGGAGTTCCAGGCAGCTGGATTGACGACCCACGATCTCAGTTTTGATGACACGAATAAAACCTGTAACAAGGAAAAATAGGGGCTAATTTCTGTCCTCAAGCCCACCTATTTCTATTGTATATGATATGAGCGTGTCTCAGTGTCTGCATGTAGGATGAATCATAACATGGCTCAGTATGATTTAGCAATAGCGAGACAAGACAGGTGTCTACTTGCAAAACATTCTTTCTGATAAACTAATACATGGATATCATTCAATAATATAAATTCAATGCATGAATACATTCAATAATATAAATTCAATACATGAATACATTCAATACATGAATACATCCCATAATATAAGTTCAATACATGAATACATCCAATAATATGTACACCTAGGTGTGATACAACAATGTCCTTCCCCCTATAATATACCAGGCCCTCTCTGACAAGTGCTATAATATATCCTAACAATAACGTTATGTTCTTATGATAGGAGTATGTGAGACGAGGACTGTTTGGTGATATATCAGGTGGGAGTTATAGGAGACAATAGATTGGAGTTAGATGAGACAAGAGATTGAGTCCTAACAAGGACTGTTTTGGTTATATTTCAGTTGGTTTTATCTGAGATAATAGACTGAAGTTATAGGAGACAATAGATTGAGTCCTAACAAGGACTGTTTTGGTTATATTGCAGTTGGTCTGAGATAACAGATTGAAGTATAGGAGACAATAGGTTGAGTCCTAACAAGGACTGTGTTGCGTGATAAATTCTCGCAACATCATTTTATTACAATATCTATTTTATAACGCAAGGGCAACAACTGCTTGAAATTTATAGTTACTTTTCTCGGTAAGCATTTGTCTTCTCGCGTTGGTATTGAATGCAGTTGAGTTTTTGAGCTGTGGTCATTTTTCGCGCCGGACTGCGCATGACTTGTCTTGCTTCTTGGTCGATCGGTTTCCGCCCACCACTAGTGGAGTGAGCGATTTGAATGGCGAAAGAGATGCCTCGTTGAAGAGGGGATCTCCGCTATTTTTTGTTTTGTCAGGAATGTGAGAGTCCTCTTATGGATATTTCGTTTATTCGAGATGATACCTCTAGTGTTTCCCACATGTCGGGAGGCATAATATTTCTGTGTATTTCCGGAAGGCAAGGTAAATTAACATTTTCATTAACTCTATCGATTTTTGGTCGTGAGCGATTTCTGGTTCATAGCCTGTCTTCGAAAGTCGTCGTCACGAGATGTTTTCCCAGCTCACATGTCGCTGTATTGTGCTGCATCGGTTGATGCAGGTCCCAAGGACTATTACTTGCTACTTGGTTACCTGAACTAGGTTTGAAAAACCTTTGTTATCTAGAGGATATTTTTGAGGACATTATTTATACTTCGGCAGACGTGTCTGTCTTGCTGAAGTCAGATTAAGGAGAGTGAACTGATCTCATACATCTGGTTATCTCCTGGCTGTTATAGAAAAGGATGGAGTTTTTCACCTGACTACATTTACAGCACTATGAAATATAACATGCATCTGACTCATCATTGTAATGCTGTATACCGTCCATTGCTGTATTGAATGTTGCTGTGATAATGACTGTTTGATGTGCCTACATATTCGCGTAACCATTTTGTCACTGTGGCGTCCACAATAAATAATGAAGAAAAACGTCAACGGCTGTTACAAGAATCATTGACTTTACATGTCGTGAGTTTACTGACGTCCTATGTGGATTGCCCTGTTATTGTGTATGAACATTGTTTGACTGTACATCATCTACACACTACACACAAAACCAGACATGCGGATACCATTCATCACCATATGGCATCACGCATCAGACTGTTTTGGTTATATGGCAGTTGGTCTTATCTGAGATAATAGACTGAAGTCATGTGAGACAATAGATTGAGTTATAGGAGACAATAGATTGAGGTATGAGTCCTATTAGTCTTTGTCTATTCAATCATAATAGGAAATTCAATCATTATACTTAATTTCCCCAAGATACAATCAGTAACCTGATAGGTAGTATAAATGACACACAACAAATACCAACATTATAGACCTGCTGAAAGCCTATTTTCCTAAAGGTTATCGTAAATATATTTACCCTCTAAGATTCAAACAGGCCAGTTTTTGACTCGACTTAGCGAAGCAGATGCAGGTCAATGCCCTCAGGCAAGCTATAAATCAAAGTTGACAGCTCTTCTCACACAGTCGGTCGTCTCTGGCTTCGTGTTCGGTTGCGTGCTTAGCATATAATTACGCTCGATTATATAGGCAGGTAAATGCTTAAGGAAAGCTTTTGGTTGGTTCCTGGCGGAGCAAGCTGATTGGTTTCCTGCAGTTTAGTCCCAAGCGCTGTACAGCCTAATTTTATTCAGTTTTCCTCCGCCATATTGCGTGAACAAGATGGCCGTTAATTTATTCTGTCTCAGAGACTGGTGAACGTTGCTCGTTGATTGGTTGAAGCAAATCTGTATCTCGACATAGTGATTAACAAAGTAGTGGGTTACACTCGTTTCACGACAATTATGACCAACCTTCATTCTCTCTGACATAATGAGCTGTACATAGTACAGTATGTGATGACGTGTACATAGTACAGTATGTGATTGCGTGTACATAGTACAGTATGTGATGACGTGTACATAGTACAGTATGTGATGACGTGTACATAGTACAGTATGTGATGGCGTGTACATAGTACAGTATGTGATGACGTATACATAGTGCAGTATGTGATGGCGTGTACATAGTACAGTATGTGAAGGCGTCTACATAGTACAGTATGTGATGGCGTGTACATAGTACAGTAGGTGATGGCGTGTACATAGTACAGTAGGTGATGGCGTGTACATAGTACAGTATGTGATGGCGTGTACATAGTACAGTATGTGATGGCATGTACATAGTACAGTATGTGATGGCGTGTACATAGTACAGTATGTGATGGCGTATACATAGTACAGTATGTGATGGCGTGTACAGTTTGACTTCAGTGATTCGTTGTTATCGTCTTATGATGTCAATGGACATGCAACAATGTATATCCTCGAATAATACAATCACATTGTCATCACATATCAACAACCATGACAACCCTGACACACAGCCATCACACATCAATTACCTGTGACAACCCTGTCACACAACTATCACACATCAATTACCTGGGACAACCATGTCACACCGCCATCACACAACAACCCGAGACAACCTTATCACACATTAACAACCCTAGACAACCCTGGTACACCGACATCACACACCAACCACCGGCAACCACCATGACATATTTCATTTGTTTCTCTGTTTGTCTTCCTTCTATTCATTCGATTTTTCTTTCCTATTGCAAGTAGGGGTGGTTGTGTTTATTGTGTAGGTGTGTGTGAGAGAGAAGTGTAGTGGTGGTAGTGTTAATTGTGTAGGTGTGTGTGTGAGAGTGCGTGTGAGAGAAGTGTAGCCGCTGGCTATTAACTAGCCGTGGTGGTAGTGTTAATTGTGTAGGTGTGTGTGTATGCCTTCATGTTTGCGAGTGTGTGAGAAGTGCAGCTGCTTGAAATTAACTAGCCGTACTGGTGTCACGGCTTGTATAGTCTGCTCTACAGTACTGGTCCACTAATGGCCAAACTCCGAGTAAAAGGATGAAGGTTTTCACTGGGATCAACCTCCGCTCAAGACTACTATTGTGAAAGATATAAACAGAAAGATGATGCTTTTATTTAAGGGAGTCTCACATAGATTTGTAAAATGGCAAGTACAACAACTTAGTCATCTAAGTTGTCTTAAACTTAGTATTCTCCACCCACTTCTGTGAGACAATATGTTTTGACTCGTATTACATGAGCCCCCAGCTAAAGGTAATTCAGCAAAATAATTTATATAGCCCTGTATCTATATAATGATATAGCCCTGTATCTATATAATGATATTGCCCTGTATCTATATGTATTTAAAAGAATAAATCACAACAAATTCACTCAATGTGATAAACGCAACCCTAGATATATATTTACATCAATAACAAAAAAAGATTTATTGTGGATTATTTTATCAACAACGAAGAGTGAAAATTGATTTTATCAAAACAAAACAATTATCTTCATAGGAAGATCTTAACCTGTAGCACGCTGCCGGCGAGATATCTCGACGAACGCAACCTATGTTCTGCCAGCTGGAGTCGAGATATCTCGCCTTGCGGCTGTCATCGTTTCTAGCACATGACTTGTGTACACGTGATTTTCAGCCCCGGATGTTAAGTTAAAATTTTATTTGCAAGAGAGTTAGCTTCCGTTTCCGATCTTAAAAAAGTGATGGGTGTATCCGCGTTTATTTTTTGTAAATTTTTTAAATCGAAATGAATCGGCATCAGACGCGCGGCCATTTCGCTCTAATTTATTGCATTCTGACGCCATGCGGTGGGGATGAAATTTTTGTCTTTATAAGCGCTGAAATCGGTTCTCAGAATATGTTTGATGGCTGAGATGGAAACGAAAGTAAAATGGCCTTTCAAGTATGTATAATTTTCGGGGTTAGGATTAGGAATATCGGAAAAAATAGGATTACGGCCGAATGTCACGGCTGGCTAGGGAGTTTGTTGCTTTGCTACTGATGATGGGTGTAACGAAAAGATCGTCATTTGATTTGTATTGCTCTATTGGTCAAATGACTTTCATTGAGATGCAAGGGATATGGACGCTTCGTTCGCTGGTCATTTTTTTAATTTTTTTTTAAAATTTTGAAATTAAAAAAAACATTTTTTAAAATTTTTTTCGTTTTTTTCATCTTTCCTTTCCTCTCTTCCTATCACATCTAACATGTACACAAACAAATTTTATATCATCAGATTCACCATTCATTTATTTACATAAATTCCAAAAATGATAGCAGTTGACCAAGAAACACAAAAACTATAGACATTACAAGTCGCCCACTATAAAAACGGGGGGTTGTGAAAAAGAATGCAGCTGTAGGGCAAGTTTTCTGAAATTTTATGCAGCGTGCTAAAGGTTTTAAATTAAGGCGTACACAAATAATGAAAGTGTCCAAAAGCTGAGGTAGTACTAGGTACTTAGCTTCCAATATGGCGATAGCTGACATCTGATTCCGTCACTGCTGGTTCCCAGTGGAGTTTTGACTGTTCCTTCTCTTCAGCCGTCGAGTTTTTTAGGCAGCAGCCTGTCCCTTGCACAGCTGGAGTAACTGCTCAGATTGCCTCGTCACGTGTTCTCAAGACCTGTGTGTTCTAGTTGTCTAGCGTCGACTTCTGGCAACTGGTACTCAAAAACCCAATATTGGGCGAATGAATACACAGACTTGATATGTCGGAAAACTGTTTTAAGATGCCGTCGTCCCTCAGGTGAGTTAAGTTATTAACTGGGTACCCTACAGGAAGGTTCCTCGGACTTGTAGCGGTAAGTAGTATTACTCCTTGTTCTGACTGTCTATGATTTCTTCCTGACGAAGATGGAACGCGGTGGGAAAATCTTACACCATGCTAGGTTTTAAGGTTGAATTTATCCCACGTCCAAATGACACCTTGTGGGGTTCTGAGTGGGGAGGTCCAATCATAATTTTAATTTAGTTAAATTTCAAATCTGAAACCAACCCTCAAGATAAGGAGTAAATTTTAGTAAACGTAACCCTCAACCCCCTCATCGAAACATTATTACCTGATCATATAAGGTATTGTCTGTCTTCGTGTCATTTTACCCAAATCATTATATCACCAACATGTCCTTGATTGTTACTTCTAATACATCTCTTGAAGGGTTGTTATAATCCCATAGTTGTTTATTACAACCAGCGAACTGCCGGAAGCGCTTATATCATTTCCTCATGTCCCAATAGTCAAGATTGTTAATTCACAACTTAAGGATCGGTCGTGTTTTGCACGTGGCAGCCCCTACGTTATCTCTTAAATGACAGTCTGCTTTTGCTATTATCGTACTCATCACTACATGAGCGGAGTCGTTATGCAATCTAGTGCGTGTGTGGACAACGTAATCCGTCTATTGCTCTCGATTAAAAAACAAGTCAAGTTGGCTATGAGTCTTCTTGCAAAGCGCCGAAGGTCACAAAGGAAAATAAACAGATCAGTTTTAATAGTGACACAATTATCTAGTGCGTTAGTATTGTCACCATCTTCCAGTACTTTAGTATTGTCACCATTTTCTAGAGTATTAGTATTGTCACCATATTTTAGTGTTTTAGTATTGTCACCATCTTCTAGTACTTAAGTATTGCCACCATCTTCTAGTACTTTAGTATTGTCACCGTAGTTTAGTACTGTCACCATATTTTAGTATTGTCACCTTTAGTGTTTTAGTATTGTCACCATATTTTTAGTATTGTCACCATATTTTAGTGTTTTAGTATTGTCACCATATTTTAGTTTTTAGTATTGTCACCATATTATAGTGTTTTAGTATTGTCACCATACTTTAGTGTTTTAGTATTGTCACCATATTTTACTGTTGTCACCATATTTTAGTATTGTCACCATATTTTATTTTTTATTAATGTCACCATATTTTAGTATTGTCACCATATTTTAGTGTTTTAGTATTGTCACCATGTTTTAGTTTTGTCACCATATTTTAGTATTGTCACCATATTTTAGTGTTGTCGCCATATTATAGTGTTTTAGTATTGCCACCATATTTTAGTGTTTTAGTATTGTCACCATATTATAGTGTTTTAGTATTGTCACCATACTTAAGTGTTTTAGTATTGTCACCATATTTTAGTATTGTCACCATATTTTATTGTTTTATTAATGTCACCATATTTTAGTATTGTCACCATATTTTAGTGTTTTAGTATTGTCACCATGTTTTAGTTTTGTCACCATATTATAGTGTTTAAGTATTGCCACCATATTTTAGTGTTTTAGTATTATCACCATATTATAGTGTTTTAGTATTGTCACCATACTTTAGTGTTTTAGTATTGTCACCATATTTTACTGTTGTCACCATATTTTAGTATTGTCACCATATTTTAGTGTTTTAGTATTGTCACCATATTTTAGTATTGTCACCATATTTTAGTGTTTTAGTATTGTCACCATATTTTAGTGTTTAAGTATTGTCACCATATTTTAGTATTGTCACCATATTTTAGTGTTTTAGTATTGTCACCATATTTTAGTATTGTCGCCATATTTTAGTGTTTTAGTATTGTCACCATATTTTAGTGTTTTAGTATTGTGACCATATTTTAGTGTTGTCACCATATTTTAGTGTTGTCACCATATTTTAGTATTGTCACTATATTTTAGTGTTGTCACCATATTTTAGTATTGTCACTATATTTTAGTGTTTAAGTATTGTCACCATATTTTAGTATTGTCGCCATATTTTAGTACATAAGGGTAGCATGACCCCTGACCCCAAGAATCTGGAGAAATTGAAAAGAGCACCTAGGCCACAAACAAAGAAAGATGTGCGATCTTTTGTGTCGTTGTGTGGTTTTTACTAAAAGTACATTAAACATTTTAACTCTATATGTGCTCCTCTGACGGATTTAACTCGTAAGGGACAACCTGATACAATTAATTGGTCAGCACAGTGTGAATTGGCATAACAGGAGTTAAAGGAAAAACTCACAAGCAGGCCGGTATTGAAATTGCCTAACTTGAATCAAGAATTTGTCGTGAGAAGTGACGCAAGCAATGTGGGCTTAGGGGCTACATTGTTGCAAAGGCCCTCCTCACAAGATGGGGAATTGAACCCAGTCGCTTATGCAAGCCGTAAGGTGAACAAAGCGGAAAAAAATTATTCAACAAGTGAAAAGGAATGTTTAGCGTTAATCTGGGCTATAAAATAATTCCAGATCTATCTGTATGGTAGGACATTTGGGGTCCAAACAGACCATCAGCCGCTTGCATTTTTGTCACAGGCAAAGCATGAAAATGCTAGGTTATTAAGATGTCATTGCTATTACAGCCTTATTCGTTTACGATTGAATATATTCCCGGGTCTCTGAACGTGGGTGCCGACATTTTGAGTAGACATCCTTATGATGAAAATCAGAGAAACGCTTAGGACTTAATTTACGCTAAGTTATCTCACATATTATAACCTGCCTTGAATGCATGTTTTAGGAAGGAAGGTGTGTAGCGAAATCTGTGAAATAATCGCTAAATTCTGTAAGATTTTAGTCCTATGATAATAAATAAACCCGCCCGTGTGTGTCTGCCTATCGTCATCTTCTACGCCAGTAGAGCGCTGAATTTTGTGCCGTGGTAAATGCTTAGAAAATGATCCCGCCGTAAAATCTAACACACTTTCCTAGTTTCGTCCTTGAGACTTACAATTAACATTTTAACATTTTGCCCGATCTGCGGCACGAAACTGCGGCAAGACTTACATTTAACATTTTAACATTTTACCCGATCTGCGGCACGAAACTGCGGCAAGAATTAACGCAAGATTAACGCCACCTTGCAAACATCCCTCTTCGCTCGACACGCCGTTCCATGCATATATCCACGCTGTGGGACAAGCCAGAATATATATACACACAGACAGTTTTCCATTCTCGCCGAGTAGTGTATTTCTGACGTAACCCAAACAAGTTGGTTTATTTGAATTAAAAAAATGATACAGAAGGAGGGGGGAAGATGGCCGACTTATGAAAAAGTTAAAAATTGACGATTAACAGTGACAAAACTGAAAATCCAAACGACAATGAATATGGCCATAAAATCAGATATAAAGATAGCTTAGGGTCTCCTGAGAAATAATATGTTTTAATATACATGGTAGTCAAATTATTAGCCAAGATATTGAACTAATACTATATGTCTACGAACGATGAGACTGTTGTTTTTGCTCATTTTTCCATAACGTTATTTGGGGACGCAGGTTTAAAAAAGAGGCATTGGATTGATTCAAATCCGATTGGTTGGTATAAGAGTATAGGAAGGAGGGTATTGGTTAGGCAAAAAAGCTAAATATATTTTGAAGACTCACTCCTAAATGTTTGGAGTTTTTTTTTTTTTAATTTGAATTGAAAAGCTAGACCCTCGCTGTGATTGGGCCAGTCTAGTAATATTGGCAAAAAGCTTTCAAGGCTTGTCGCCAGTTGATACAAAATTGTTAGTATGCAAGCTGCGTTGAGAACAGCAGTGCTAAGAGTGAATTTAAACCTTGGCAGTCTGGACCGGGGCAAAGCTGAACTTACATATAAAATGCTAATGCCAGTCAACGTATGTTTGTGATATTTCTTTGAAGTGTGGTAAGAACGAATTATTAATCTTATTATTACAATAAAATTGGTGTATGAGATACTGCTTGATTGGGAAGGTTACGACTAAGTACAGAGGTCCCCAGAAGACTTATGCAGGGCCTGTGGTGTTGCACACAAGCAGTAAAACTGACATGAGTTGTATAACTTAAAATGATTTCCACAGTTACCAGTGGGAAGGCTAACCCACATTATTATATGGGAGAAAATCATTGTTGCAGTGTCAGAGGCGTTGTAGCCATTAGGGAAAAGAATAGGAGCACTGGTATGAGTTGTTATCTCAGATGGAAATGGTTGGAATGTGTTGGTCAGAGAGATCTGACCCTTTTCTTTTATTGAATTATGCCATGTTTTGCTTGTGGAATGATATTGTAGATGTGTTATTAAGAATCATAACCCTGTTTCGGGGTTTTTTGTTCTGGTATTACGTTAATGCCAGAACCCTGGTGAATTTACTTTCAAGAGAGAGAGAGAGAGAGGAATTGAAATTTTGCTGGACCAAGCTGTCCACCTCACTACGCCAGGGACTGTGTCGAATTGGTCATTCAAGTGAACTATATGAGATTGTCCACATCGAAACTACTATCAACATCAAGATAAGTGCCTTGTGTCGGCACTAAAGAGTTCATCCACTTACTTTACTAAAGAGACATAAAATATTTGATTGTTCAATAAACATTCCACAGGAGAATAAAAGAAATAGAGGGGATGATGACAACACCCCAACCCTACCATAAGTTACCAGTGTTAAATTAGTTGATAGAAATACCTAAATATAATTAGATTGTAATAGTTCTTTGTATGGACAGAAGATCCATTGTGGTATTTTAATTTCATGTAAATACAACCATAAATTTCATTTTGTTGTTGGTCCTGACTCAAAAAATTCTGATTCAGGGCAAATTAAAATTGTAATATAGCCTATTACATAATATTCAACCACAGACTTCTATAAGATATATCCTAGAGTGTTAGTCTGTTTGTGGTTGTTGTATTGACCCAGTCCTATATACATGTGTTAGAATTTAAGTGTATTTGTATTGATGTGACTTACATTACTTCATACAGTCATTACCCTAGACACTTTGACGTAGTCACATAACTAATAATTTAAAATTATAGCGCCAAGTGAGATGATAGGGTGGTAGCAGATAGGTTCCCTGTAAATACTTAACCTTCACTACTAAACTCAGGGACCTACACAGCTGACCTCACTTGGTAAACAAATAATATTAAATAATAACATCTATAACACTAAATCCACCACAAGGACAAAGCATAGATAACGGAAACCATCAAAAATGATAAAACGCAGGAAAAACAAGAAAGCAAATGTAGATAGAAGCAAAACCAGAAGCTCCAAAGCCAACAAAGAAGAAGCAAATAAAGGAGAAAAAAACCTGAAAAGATACAAATGAAATATATCGAGGAGTTGGCAAGGGAAGCAGATGAAGCTGAGAGACCTGTACACCAGCATCAAGAAGCCAACAGGAAAATATAATCAAGGCAATGGCCTCATCAAAGACAAAAAAATAGAAAATTGTTTAGTAATATACTAGAACAAATGAAAAGAGATTGGCGAAAGTAACGAATTGGTACCGTACAAGAAAGCCCGAAAAAAATGAATGCAGTGATATTTTCTTGTGTATCTAGGGCAGCCAATCGGAAACGGGGTTTCCCACGGATAAATAGGAAAGTTTTCGACGAGTGTATATGGACGAATAAAATCGTCCGAAACATGGTTAGAATTAGAGATCGGGAATGAGAACGAAATGACATACTAGGATGAGAATGGTCTTCTTTTGACGGGAATATCTTCAGTTATGTGTAGGTACAAGGAAATTTGGAGGGAGTAAGTAGTTGTAAGCCCAATGGGCTGATCACCCGTTGGCTTGTCACACCGATTACGGAAACAACGGCAGATGGATCTATTTGTTGTTGCCCTAAAGACGCCGCTAGGCGTGATGGGAAACTACAACAGAGAAAATCAATCTGCTGTTGCCCTTAAGACGCCACAAGGCGTGATGGCCTCTGACTGCTTGGTCGGTCTTTGGCTAAGGACGGAAGAAGAAGAAGAAGTAGTTAGGTGTAAAGAATTTGGCAAGAATAAGAGTCCGTGCATTGAGAAATCCTGTGTTTTTCCTTTTCATAATTCAAGATAAAATCGTTAACACGACCGATATAGGAAAACAACATATGGATGTAAAGGTCAACTCACTGAGAATGGAAATCCATAACTCTAAAGGCTTGAACGGGGAAAAGTGCAATGCACGAGACCAAGGTTTGAAACCCATCTAACACGAACTCCTCGGGAGTTAAAACTACTTTGGGAATTTTGCTGGAGTTGCGAGCAGCGGCTGGAGAGAGAGAGAGAGACATGTAAAGGCCAATATCTTGTTGTTTGCAGCCAGGCAGTTCTATTACTCCACAAAAGCCAGTCTTTACGGATCTTATTTAGATCCTGCGTGGGTACGTAAAGTTACTATGTAAAATAATACAGTAATTACAACTTTTATTTCAGGATTTGTTTAATCTATATGTTATGAAAGTATTATGCATATTAAATGATTGTTGAAGATTGGAACCCGAAATATAATCACCGTGACTCTGAGTCCGTATCTTTTCAGGACTACCAACAATCATTATCAGGGCTTATTCAATCTGTCTTCAAGTTACTGCACTTTACAGAGCTAACGTGTCAGGCAGGGGGATACTATAACTTCATACCATATATGTGTGTACATATTATTTTGTATTATTTGATTTTATAAAATGTTCCACAGTAGACACCTGTCGTGTCACTGATCCATAATCATGCATTTTCACGCATACATCTGAAGACAAATTCATCTCACCTACAATATGAATGTGGTAATTATTATCCACAAATAGCCACATATCCTACAATTATCTGCAGGTTCATACTTGTCAACCAAAAGTTAGAGGTCAATGATCAAGAATTGCTCGATGATCAATGCTAATCGCCCCAGCAGTATCTGGGTTGGTAGAAGCACGGCCTACTGAAGCTGTACATCTCATATGAACACTGATTATCATAACAGATGAGTGATATTTGTGACAATCGTGCACCCAAGAAGTGATAACTGTCAAGCAGAGTTTTATGATGAAAATTTGCGTGATAAACTAGTGAAAGCTATAAAGTGAATATGACAGTGAAGAAGTCTATTACCCAACCAATTGGAAGAGTCTAAAGAAATGACATTTTAGTTTAACTTGTAAAAACTGTAATTGATTTCGCCAATTTGGTTTTTGTATAAATATAAATTTTGTATCAACAGTCACACACAATCACCACAATTAGATAGATGTAAATAAAGAGGATATAAATTGTACTCACCAGCTTTATTCATTCAATATAGTTGATACTGAGTTTGGTTGAATTTTTATTAATATTACAGGTGGTCACATAGCGGAGGTGGCGCAGTAAGGTCTGACTGTTCTCTGAATATTTTCAGTCCAGATACTTTCACAGCCGTGACTATCGAGTGATACCAGTGTACATCTCTGTCACTGGGACCTCACACATTCTGGAGAGAATACTGTTTCTACTCTAGCACTATCCTCTCACACAAATAAAACCTTCCGCTACAGGACCACCAGGGTGCTCGAGACATCCAAGTCACCGTGGTCAGATCCTGAAGTTCTGATGACAAAAGTCGGTTTGATCTCGAACCACGTTTACTCTTAGCTTATGGGTTGCCTTAAGCCCGACGAGCTAAACACCAAACACCCCTTTGTCTGATGTGACCTTCTATATCTATGCATGTTTTATTTTTCGATGTCAATAACTATTTATCTTCTCTGCCTCTCGCCTCTCTTTCCGTTCGAACCGCATCAGTTTAATATTTAATTATATAGACGTGCGTCTTTTCTTACCTGGTGTGATCCTGTACTGTAATTTATTTTTTCAAAAGGCCCCATATCTCTTCTCCTTGCATTATTTACGTTTCTAGGAGGGATTACATCTAATCCACCCCAGGTTTCTTCTCCTTCTATTATTTTCGTTTTTTCGGAAGGAGGGATTACGGTGGAGTTTTATCTAATCTGCACTATGTTTCTTCTCTATGAATAGTAGTGGAGCTTAGTCTTGTTTTGTAGGGAATTTATTGCAGATTTTTTTCTATAGGGATGACGGTAGGGTTAAGTTCAGATTTGCACCAGCTTTCTTCTCTCTAAAGCGATTGCTGCAAATAGACGTATTTTCGGGATTAATATAATTGCGATCATTGTTCTCTCAGATGAAAAACTTCATGCCGTGAAAGTCTACGCCTGCATTCTATATACATAGTTCGTTTGCTCTTCAATTGAGAAATTCGACTGGGTAAGCCATTGCCGTGATTTGGTCTGTCTTACAACACGTCATACCGTAAACCATACTGCGGGAAACTGTCTGATACAATAGCCAATGAAAACGCTCCTTTCTTGGTGTGTATACTGGAACATTTTATGCTTAACATGGAGGCCCATTTTGTGTAAGTGATAGTAAGAAACTATTTAATTTCTTAAAGACTAAAGATGTTTAAAAGGAAAGGAATAGATATTTCAACAATGGTTCCAACTTCTGGAACAATCTTTAGGACACACGCACACTGCAAATCCAGTGTTATTTTGGCAAAGAAAACCCCAGCTCCTCAAAGACAGATTAAATCCACTTCTCCGGAGAGCGTTCACTTTGTTACTTTTATTTAGGATGTCTGTTTATGTCACATCGATCAGTTCAGGTAAGAAATTTAACAGTGCTCACAGAGTCAGAAACTTGAGATTTCCAGTACATAGGAATGTCAGGTCGGTAACTTCTCTAAGTATAAAAATTCCTTGTCACACCACAAATGGTCAAATGTTGGAAATGTTACTTTAGAGGTAGGTGCAAAGACTTCCTCGAACAGTAGTTTAGTTAGAGAGAAAGATCGTTTAAAATGACATCTATACATCAGGGTAGTCCCCAATTTAGTTAGTTAAAGTCTGCATAGATTTAAATGCATTTTGCTACCTAAACAATTATTATATAGAACGATAGAGATAAATTCACAGTATAATTCAAGTTTTAAATGATCAAAATCGGCCCAGAATTAAGAAAGATAATGAATATTAAAAATTTTGCTAATTGAACTGAAGGCAAAAATACGCCTCAGTTTTAGATTTTTAACACCGCTTTTACCCCATGCCATCTGAGAGGAAGGATGCGGTAGTATATAAGTCCTTGAACTTAGCTGAATTGAGGCCACAACTTTTTCAAAAAGCAAACTGAACAGAAGAGAGCGGTAAAAGTGTTACAGCATTATACTTTGCCACTGCATCTGCCTAGCAGACCTAGATGCCCATTAACAGCCTTTTACAGCTTGTGTGTATTGCCTGAGGGTAAGAAAGAATATATATATGTATCTAATTATGTACGTTTCCTGTGATTAATCCACTTGTGCGTTAGAAAGGTGTGGTATGTGTTAAGAAAATTACAGGACTAGTGTGTTGCCGGCAGAAACCACCAGCATCTATGTACAGTTAGAGGAAAGCCAGCCTTGTAAATTTGTAGAATAATTGAGAATGATGGCAAAAGAACGCCTGTAAGTTTGATAACGTATTTAAAGGAGTATTTCTTAAAGGAACGACACACTTATCAGGAGCATAAGAAAGGATGACAGGATTTGTTAAAATGTATAATCAAGGTGTTACTTAGTAGTTTATACTAGACCAAATCATTGTAGGGAAGCGGATCATGGACAAATGGATCTAACTTAGGATTTATAAGGAAAGTGTAGTCACACTGAACTGGCTGTGAGTGGTACTGAGGTAAATTGTCCTGTGCAAATGTTAGCACAATGTCTGACACTGTTTGTTACGTCCACTGTGTGTGTGGACAGAATAATGCTGGACTATACAGGGGTTGTGATTATTTGTATTCCAGGTTTTATCCTGCAACTACCAAGATTGTACGAGACATCCACTTCTGTGGGACTCTGTGGTGCGAACGTTCTTGAGGTTCATAGAACTAGCCACCCTGTTTTTCCGGCCTGGAAATCCAGAACATTGTGTGACCATGGCTAGAGTCGGATGCATCTCAAATTAACAAATAAGTGGAAAAGCAATTTCACTTGTCAGCCTATCCAGAGACTATATGTAATAAAGAAAATACAAATAACACAAACTTAGTGAGTGATGACTCATGATGGACATTATTAAAATGATTACTAACTCCACAGACTAGTGAAAGTTAAAAACATATGTAAAATATATAATTGATAGTTGAAAGATAAATTTATCATATTGAACTATTTTGAAAATTGACATTCCATGTTTATTTATTTTATTTTGTAAAAACATTTGAATTCTTTATAAGTTACCTAACCGAAAAGATAAACGGTATAGGATCAATAAATTGTAAATATGTACAATCAGTTTTGCTGAATTATTTAAATTGAGTTAAAGTTCTGGTTGATATATAGTTACATATTTAATTAATTAATTAATCCCCTAGCAGAAACAATATAAATATAATAATCATTATTCAAGGGAGGATCTCTGAGAGGCAGCACATAGACTTTCAGGAACAAACACTATCATCATACCTGAAAGTTTATACAGCTTGATCCTACCTTTGATGTCGATACACCTTTACTCTTTTCAGAGAAGGGGTATTTCTTGTAAGACCAGTCTCTTATCTGGCAATATCCTGGTATCATCTGATACATCTTTTTGTCCAGGATATCTTACACTTTAATAACATCTGAACCTCTCGCGACAGCCATAGTTCGTTAATAAATTAATCTTAGCCCGATACGTTAAGTTTTAGTAGGAAGTTTTAATTTAATTCTTAACGCCAGCGCCATCAACTATTATCTTAGTGATAAACTGGAAATGTAAGGGTGCATAAATTCTTTCTATGATAATAGCCGTATCTAGGAGAGGGTATAGATTTTGAGATATTAAGTGTGTGCTCTGTTACATTTTAATATAAGTCTGTAGAAAATCACGCATCTTTGGTTTATGATAAATTACAGAATATACGGGAACAGATTTGTGTAAATCGAAGCACGTGTATACTGTTATTTAATTGAGGATTAATTCGGGATTGTATTCAGATGGTTGAGGAGGAGTAAAGTTAACTTTGTTGAGAATGCTCTAGCACGTGTATTTAAGGTCGGGGTTTAAATTGATAACTTCTATTGTTCATCAGAAGATATGAGATGAAATTTATATTATTTCTGATAAGGAAATATTTTTTATTACATTTCGGATGTGATTAATTTGACGGAACGGGAATTTAATGATTCCTAGAGTAGGTCTTATTTTATTTGGTGTTAGTCATTGAATCAGCAAGGGTCAGTGTAAAAGTAGCCCAAAGTATTACGGACAGGAGTTTCCCAAGTTTGAATTGTTTTGGTCCCGGTGTCTAGACCTGTTTAACAAAAGAATTAGGTCAGCACGTGGCTGAGAGGTTTATGAGGTTATTACCTGGGCGATGATTACTTTGAAAATCGGGGTAGAGAAAAGAGAAGGGATTTGTGTGGGCTGACTTTTTGGGGCATAAATAATTATGTATTGCTGGGGCGGGAATAGACAGGGGAGTTTAGGAAGTAAGGGAGATAGATGTTAAAGACGTGTTAAGTTGATGTGTGGTATATCTGTTGTATTATTTGTCCCACAGCTAAACGTTTTCACGGCACGCAAGTACGGGTGCCATTTTGACCTTGCAGCTTGCCAAAAAAGATCGTTCTTCTCAGGAGTTGAAGAGACGAGGCAACGCCAGAGGCAAAAGAGAACTGGTGACGCGGTAGTGTCGGCTCCAAGTCAGTGGGCATCAAAAGGAACGAAACAGTTCTCTTGCAGTGAAGCCCCATGCTTTAGCGGGAACGTGTTCATCGTTTAAATCCCGAGCTCTAAGCTCGATATACCAACTCCAAAGGAGGCACAACGCCTGGAGGTTGGGTTTGTGTAAATTCGGCCATAATAAAGCCGTCGGCCCTAAACCCAGAGAGGGGTAACCGAGAAGGGGAATACAGATTAGTCAGAAGTGAAGCAGCTACATTTCAAGTCCAGTATCCAGTCTTTAAACCCAAGTCATCAGCTACACTATTTGTGGAGGGAAAAAGAGTTAAAATACCTTCTACAGATGTTAGAGTGGAGAGACATAACTGATAGCGAGTTTTGTTAAAGATCATAGCAGAGGACAGCTGCTGAAGTTTTAGTAATGAAGTTAGTTGTGGAGTAGTGTTCGAGAGTTTCAGTATAGGCTGTGTAGAAACGAAGTCTTTGCAGAGATTGTGTAGACAGTTCGTAGGATCTACAGCTGAACAGTGTAGTTCAGATTATAATTCAGAATAGATAGTTGGAGTGGTGGCTCGCAAATCCGAGACCCCACCAAGTTCAGTGTGGTTTTGTTTTAATCTTAAATTCTTTTTCTTTTACAGGTTTGAAATTTTGGGGAAAGGGTTGGGGTTGATGATAAATCATTTTAACTGTGCTTTGGTTGTTTTCAGGTGTGCGAACACGCACTTTATTTCTTGATATGTACTTCATTTTTTTTTCTGTAAATAAACTTTAAATTGTAGTCTGGATCAGTCAATTTATTTACGTACAGTAGCTATATGTTGTCTGTTGTCGTAGATTTTTGACAGGTATTTAAGATCAATTATGGTACCGTCTGAATAGAACTAGAACAGGTGATAGCTCAGTGGGAGATAAGGTAAAGAAATAGATTTTCACGAGTGAAATGGTGAAAGGTAAAGCCTGTCCCTGGATTTGCGAGATAATCTAATCCAGCCTATCGGTTACGACTGAGATTCTTAGATCAGACAGTTTTCCTATAAATATATATTTGTATATTCAACCACTCACATCTACACACACACAGATAAGTGACGACAATTTGACGCACAAACGTGAAAAAACTATAGTAATGGATGTAGGGATATGTTGGGACGAGCTGACCAACACATGTAAATAAAGTTTATGTAAATTTTATTTACCATTAAAAAAACTTCACAAGAGCAATATTTTGAATATCAATCAAATACAAATAAACATAAGTTAATGAATTAATTAAAGAATTAGACTCATAGGTGTAATCCTCCCTCCCTCTGTTGAGACAAGATCCCGTTAGAAGAAAGTTATTAACCCCCAAAGAGTCAAAGATTTATACGCTATGGTCTAGGTTTTCCCTCTACAGTAAAGAACAGAGTTTATACGTTAATCTATTCTGAAAGGGACAGCATTAGCAAAACTAGCCTAAAAAAATTTACAAAGTGAGTACTTGGATTATACAATAAAAGAGTCACTCATTCCTGCTTTCTTTCTTTCCATACAACCGTGGCCACGTTTATTCTTTCTTACCTAATACTTGATTTCCAACTTCTGGAACAATCTTTAGGACACACGCACACTGCAAATCCAGTGTTATTTTGGCAAAGAAAACCCCAGCTCCTCAAAGACAGATTAAATCCACTTCTCCGGAGAGCGTTCACTTTGTTACTTTTATTTAGGATGTCTGTTTATGTCACATCGATCAGTTCAGGTAAGAAATTTAACAGTGCTCACAGAGTCAGAAACTTGAGATTTCCAGTACATAGGAATGTCAGGTCGGTAACTTCTCTAAGTATAAAAATTCCTTGTCACACCACAAATGGTCAAATGTTGGAAATGTTAATGTTGGGGGTGTCGCCACAACGGGCTGAATGTAAATGAAATGTGGGAAAAAAGGAAATCTGGATCTATAGGCCCAGTTACAAAGTCACTCTTAATGTTCTTTGGGTTGGTATTCTGTCTCTTTCTGGGTGTAAACACAACCTCAGACAGGTTTACATTGAAGACCCAGATACTAAGTAAAAATGTTCTTTAGTATGGTTACTCTCAGATTTACATGGAAGCCGCTGGTAAGGTTTAGGGTTTGACCCAATAACAGACATAAACGATCTCCAATCGAAAAACTAAGTAATTCCACTGTTATAAGGGATCTTAGAAATCGAAACTAGATGTTCTCTGAAATTCTGTTGGTACTCGATATATATATATATATATATATATATATATATATATATATATATATATATATATATATATATATATATATATATATATATATATATATATATATATATATATATATATATATATTAAATTGGAAGAAATTCGCTCAGACTTGTTACTATTAACGCCCTAGCTCAGATTTAGGGCTTTTCCTCGGTCGATCTACGAATCAGAGGAAAAATTCACGCCTTTTACCGCCTGCAGACTCTGGCCCGTCCTTTGATCTGGCTATTCTCACCGTGTTTAATTACCTTTCAAACGAACGGATTTCAGGGGGAGGTAATATAAATTGTCTCCCCTTGGTTCCAAATTATCTACTCCTTCTACTCAAATTATTTCCCCTGATCACTGTCTAACGTTTCAACTACATTAGCTTATCTTCCCTTGAGCCAAAGTACGACATCTTTTTGAAATAGTCGCCCCTTTCTACGCGTTACGTCTCCCTGTCTGATCCTATTCCAACGATTTTCAATCGCTGGCGTTTGTAATTACAGGTAACCGGCTCAACGTTAGCTAAATAGGTCTGTTGGTAAACATTCCTAAGGAACTAGAAAACTGAAAATAAAATAGGCGTGCTAAATTAAGAAAGAGACAGATATCTGAGTGTAGGAGGGTTTTACGTTAACCAACCGTGCATGGCTCATAAGGAAGCTGGTGAAGACAGGTGAAAGAAAAATGAAGATATATGAAATCTATTTTCATATCCTCTGCCACATCTGTATCGTGGTGTATGTGATCTTTAATTTAACCTTATCCCCTTAGGGTAGTAAGAGGCGGTTGAGGCTATAGCTATCAAAGACGTCCGGAGTGGCGAGGGAGAGTCAGTCTCGGTTCTCACCCTCGGAGCCAATAGTCTCATCTTGTCATATTTTCACTATCATTTCATCAAAATCTATCTTTTCAGTCTTTCTCATACTTGTCTATATACTCAGACACACCCTAAACTTAAATCAACTTTGTGACACCTGGATCTATTAGAACGGCCATTTTGTTCATTCGGATTTTCACTGGAGCATCGCCAGATACTTCTAATGGCAGGTCCTGTGATTGCTATTTATATTTTCGTGTATTTAATTTAGTGCTCACTTACTTTCTGCTCTGTTTTTATTAAATTATCCCGGGCGAGGATCTTGTGGCCGTGACGTAGGCAATTCTCTGTGTCCCTTGTCCTAGTAGCATCAACTGTTCCCCCCCCCCCTCCCGGCTTTAATACCATCATCAATACCCTTCCACTCCCTCAAGGAGCACTACTGACCTTCAACAAGGTCATGCCAAGACTTCTTTTCCTGTGCCATCCGCTCAAGATTTTTCCTTATCTTCCAAAAAAAAAAAAAAAAAAACCTGAAAATCTTACAATTGAAATGCTATTTTTAATGTGTGTGGTTTTTATTTTTTTATTTTCTTGTAATGGTTGTTGAAATATGTAGACATTTCCTGCCCTCTCAGAGCTGACTGGTCAATAATTGTTTTTATAATATCTCAACTTATTCTATCTACGTTTTGTGTTATGTAATAAGAACTTTCTTGACTTAGTCTACAACTTAGTAGACAGAACTTCTCTTGTATTCTTGGGTAATTCTACTTTGATATTAATCTTGCGTCATAACTTTCTTTCAAGTTCATTTACTGTCATGTTGTTTATTAGTTATTTTACTGGCTCTTCCTAGTTATCTAACCCTGGAGGTTCCAGAACAATGGTTGCCTTGTAATACTATCATTTCCTCAACGTCTGCCTCATCCAAGTCAACGTCTGCCTCATCAAAGTCAACGTCGTTTCGTCAGCTCCTGTTCCACTGGAGCTTGTCTGGTTCTTTCCATCAGGTCATCTTTGGGGATCTCATCTTGTCATTTTAATTCTTATATATTGTGCAGCCATTTATAAATATATGTAATGTCTTGGACGCCATTGTTGTTGTTGTCCATGTTTCAGAGTCATACAATACGACTGGCTTGACATTTGAGTTCACGATTCTTATTGTTATGGTGGAATTAATTTCTCTTGATTTCTAAATCCAATAAAAGCTCCACTTGCCTTCTGTATATTTATTTTGAAATCTATTTTGTTGTTATTGTTGAACAGATTCGACATCATTGCACTCCGGGCAAACCCATTGGTGCTCAGTCTCCCTCAGTATATGTCGAAGAGTGTGATTGCTAACTGTTCCTGTAGCTCGCTGGTTGTAAACACGACGGATGCAACCTCCCATACGTCCATTTCTGCTAGCCTGACGTTTGATGCCAAATTCCAACAGTCCTAACCTTGATGATTCATCTATTGTAGTGTCATTCTCTAACAGGCGATCATTAATTGTTCTCAGTATCTCACTTATCCATATCCAGTGTCCTCAATGTGGGTGCTCTTGCTGCCAGTCTGTCAGTTCTCTCATTACCACATACCCCTGCATGACCATGACAGTAGATCAACACCAGCTCTTGTAGACTCGAAGCGTCTATGAATGTTTTCCCTTCATGCCGCAACCAACCGCTTTTAACCTTTCGAAGCACGAACTGAGAGTCCGACACAATGACTGCCTTTGTGAATAAAGTTTCAGATATCCACAATTGTTGTTGTGCCATCTTTGACTGCACCGCTGAAGATATAAGATATGTATGAATCCACATCTTACAGACAAAATAACGCTGTAACCACCCTGCAACTTTGGTGCTCAATTTACATTTAGTTAATTTCTAATTCTCATAATTTATGTCTCAAAAATGAGATGTTATTTTAGTATATATTAACAATGAGATGTTTCTATAGTTGTAATAAGTGTCACGTAGACAGTGACTTAATTTATTTTTCCATCTCGTCTCAATGTTATTACTCTTTAATGTTCTGTTTTCCTATACATTTTGTTTCTCTTTGCTTTGCTACCTGTGTGGCCCAATTGTTTTCTCCTTCTCAAACCCCACCCGAGGTTGTTTATGTTCGAGCATGCAGCGGTCAGCGAACGATAATGTTACGTCAGCACACCTGGCCTGACCAGAGAAACATTTCTCCAGTCGCTCTAGTGTTTGATCACGAGCGAAGACGGTTTCTGTGAAGAAACGGTCCGGCAGGGGGAGATAACCCGCTGATAGTCTTTGTTGTTTGCCCTTAGATGAGCAAAGAGCACATAATATTATGACTGTCTCTCTGGGGGAATTTTCGCAAAGTTGTTGCTTCTGAAACATGTGTCTTACCCGGTATTACACATTACGCCGATACATCTGTAGAATCAGGCTAGGCAGGTGTCCGGGGGGAACGTCCTTTGTAAGCTATAAGATTTGAAATTTTACTACGTCAAACACACTCGTAGAAGATTCCTGGCCCGAGATAGACCATTATGGAAATAAGGCAAACATTAACACAGAACTAAATGTTTTTTGCCTATTTCTTGGCATTTTCTCGTAGTGAGTAAACAACTCTTATAACTAAGGGACATATGATTTATCTGTGTAATTTCAAATGCTGTAATCTGTTTATGTAAATTCATTTAATGTTGTAAGATGAATAAGCATATTCATTTAACTTTAACTACAGGTTAGGTTTCCTGTATGTTGAGATTGGGAGAAGAGGAGTAGATTGTTGCTGTCAGAACAGTTACTGACAGGTACCTGGGTGTGCAAAAGATATTAAGTCTATGCGGGCGCGTGTTGAAATTGATATTTTTAAGGAACAGGAGACATGGTTAAAGACAGCCCTAAACTATCATAGCAATAACTACAATAAATTTAATCCCATAGTGGAGCGAAACTTTCTGTATAAAGTTAGTGTGATTTATTATTTGCTTGATGTAAAAGGGTGTCTCTTTTCGGTCTCAGTTTCAGGGGGATACCGAATTGCTAGTCTAGTTTCCAGTCAGACGAAGAATGTCACCGTCTCTTCGTCTAGAGGGATTCTGAGGATATCTAGCCCCACGAGTGTCACACCCCGTTCCTGAATCAAAACCCCTTTTTGTCAACGCCAAGTTAAGCTCACGCAGTGCAACGGAGCCAACGCAAAATCTGGAATCGCCAAACGCAGTAGTAGTTCTCTACTCGCCTATTGGATTACCAGCCAGAGCATTGCGGCTTCCAGAATATCAAAACCGCCCAGCATGCCTATAGCAGAATTCCATATCACCCGCCTTTTTTTGTGCCTAAACGGGGCACTCAGCCAAGCCACAGTCAACCAGCCAAAACCGGATTTAAAGCCAATTCTAGCGCCGGATAAGCACGCCTTGGGATCAATTGTCCTCAAGTGACTTCGTCCCATGGTTTATTTCTGGGTCTATGTAGAACTTCGCACGCATGAGCAGCCATCTATGGACAGAGTTCCAGCCCCACTCGCGCCAGTAGGGGGAGTCACCAACGATAGCGCCTATACAGTGATTTTATTCAGGTTAATTCCATCACCGGTGGAGGATATATACGAGAAAACCACTTACTGGAGCTTTTCCCTTGGTCCCCGAAAGCGGACAGGCTGTCGCTAAGTTCATTCAGTTGGTCTGCAGGAGATAAACAGCGTCCCCCAGCCCACCTCGCGCCAGTAGGGGGGAGTCACCAATGATAGTACCAACAAGGACAGTTTTGTAGGCATAGTCCCTCACGAAGGATCTACAAGTAACACACTGTCTGGACTATTTCATCTGGTCCCCGAAAACGGACGGACTGCCACGCAGTTTATACATTTTGGTAAACAGAAGGTAAATAGAGTCTCCCAGCCCACCTCGCGCCAGTAGGGGGGAGTCACCAATGATAGTACCAACAAGGACAGTTTTGTAGGCATAGTCCCTCACGAAGGATCTACAAGTAACACACTGTCTGGACTATTTCATATGGTCCCGAAAACGAACGGGCTGCCACTCAGTTATTTCATCTCTCTGTGTTCTACAGGTTTTATGAATGGTGATCTGTGTGTGTGTGGTTGTTGGTGTATATGATTATTGATGAATATTGATGATTAGTTGATTATTGATGTAATTTTATGTTGTTGTGATGATATGCATTATTTCCATGCTTTTCTTCTTTAATAAATTTTACACATTTATTAATGCGCTGTTCACGACCTTTCCATCCATATTTGTATTTTTAGCTCTTTACTAGAATCTCTATGTATGATAAGAGAAAAGAGTGAGAGCCGGAGATGCTTAGACAGTAAAAGTGAGTTGAGGCCTGGAGAGAGAGATCCTTTGAATAAATCTTCTTCCAGGTTGTCTCAAGTCCATCTCCTATATACACCTTATCTAAAGTGTAATCTATAACTCTGTCAGTCCACTATCCCTTGTCGATTTCACTACTTTTGTCCAACTCGACAAATACTCTACACTTTACTCAACCACGACAATAAGAACATACTGGCCAGAACATATGTCTAGAGGGACGTCCAGCAATTCAAGAACCAAGTTAACTCAGTAATAATCATTCGGACACAAGGAAAACACGTCCAGCAATTCAAGAACCAAGTTAACTCAGTAATAATTATTCGGACACAAGGAAAACACGTCCAGCAGTTCAAGAACCAAGTTAACTCAGTAATGATCACTCGGACACAAGGAAAACACGTCCAGCAATTCAAGAACCAAGTTAACTCAGTAATAATCATTCGGACACAAGGAAAACACGTCCAGCATTTCAAGAACCAAGTGTTGCGTGCATATTTTGACGCACATATTACAAAAATACGATATGGCTATTTAATATGGAAAATATATATTTGCATTCATTTGTGTATGAAAATGCTTCCTCTGGTAAAGCTAGATAATTCATGATTGATTTACACTTTTGATTATATGAGTGATCTTTCTTGATATTGATTCGGCGCATGGATATTGTATTCATGTCCGTTCTTATTTGTTCGGGCCAGAAAATAGATTAATTTTGCTTGTTATGTTTATGGCCTGAATTCATGTGTACTACTTGTCTAGTGCAAGTAGATTCAGTCGTATATCGTATACCTTTGTATGTTCAGGTCGGACTATATTCTTTCTGCCAGAATGTAGCGCAGGTTTTCGTAGTCCTACTGGGTTGTGAAGAGTTCCGATAATGTTGCCAAGAAATGGCTGAGCGCTTTTTCCAGGGCTGGCACTGTTTAAGGTTTAACAGTGATTCATAGATGTTTTTCCAGGAGAAGTTTATGTCTCTGCAAGAGTCTATTTGTCAGAGATCCTCCTCATATGTGTGATTCGGACTCCAGTTATGCGAGACCCTATTTTTGATGATCTCGAGTCGATTAGACCTAGATGAAACATTGTGCTTCGTATCGCTAGGGTCGTGTTTTGTATCGACGAAGATGACAGGCTTTCCTACAGCAGTTATGTCTACGTGAATTAACTTGATTACTGTAGAGCTGTATGGAAAACTTTATGAAATTATTTATATGCACCTTATAAATTAACTTTGGCTTATATCTACCTTCCTACGAGTGAGTGAGCGACAACTCAGGAAGGCGGCCATGTTAGATTCCTGTCATCATATTTTTTGATCGCTGTCAAGAGAACAGATTATGTATCCTACTATCGGGCAGTGGTATCGAGATCTTGTTATGAGGTGAAAACCCACTATCGTGGTTTATGATTATTATACAAACATTGGACATATTTCAGCTTAAGAACTTAGCCATGAAATGAAAGTTCGACCAATGACTTTTGTATGTTTACCGATCCTCATTGACGCGTTCAGTCAGTAGAGGATACGGCGATTAGTTACCAGAACAGTGAATGCTACCTTGGGTTGAATGATATTTCACTACTACATGAATGTATCATCCACGATTCAAATAACCAATGAATTTTTGTCAACATATATCCATGACTGTATCCGTGCTGTCCAGTTTGCGTGCCTTCATTAAACTATTGAAATATCAGAGGCAGTTCAAGTCGTCATTGCATTACATGAGAGTGTGTGAGAGTTATTATCAAGTGGTCTGTTACACCGAACTACTACACCATTCGCGTTACTTGACACTCCCACTCAATGTCAACATGACAGGTTCATTCGATGATGCAGAGGTAACTGAAGAAGACTTTCTTCAGTGATGATCAGTGCATGACCCAATACATAACATCTGCATCCAGACATTCAACAGTGGCCTATACACAAAAACACGTTATTCTACAGTAGTGGCCAGACATAGAAATACCTTGACACTCTACAGTGGTGAACCAGATTCCTGGGGTTATGATAACCAGACCATCCCTGACGCCACATACGACACGCATGAACACCAGTGTACAAGTTTAAACGGGGCAGTCGATGTCAGCTTGACCTGTATTACCGATCGGATGCTGTATCTAGGTCAGCGCTTGTTGACAGTTTTTCGCTGTACAGACGGTATTACACAGGACAGTTGTATCAAGTGTATAAAATATATGGAACAGTACTGTTGACATTTCTCATCGCACAGAAGAAAGAAGTGTTTGTTGATCCTGTACAAAAGAATCACAGTGTTGTTGAACATAAAGTGCATATTTCATCGTTGGATCTTCATATGCTCAAAAAAATTGAACATTGTAATAGTGTAGAAAAATAAACCTATTATTTAATTGTTCATTAAAAGTGACAGGTTATTGTTACAACACTATACCAGCATCACATTCTATCCACAATACATTCTATTAAGTATATATATATGTATGCATTTATGCTATTAAGGTTTACATGTATTTATGTTTATATGTTATTTGTTGTGTGTTAAGTTAGTTTGTATTCTGCGGGTCTGGATGGGAGGTGACTAGAACAGGAAATACCAAGTGACATTGGTCTTGCTCTAGCGGTCTATAGGGAGCAAAATTCTTAATTGAAATTTGCATGCAACATTGTTTGCAAATATTTGTTAGTTGTGAAGACTGTATTCTTGTTGTTTTTGTAATATTTCTATGTTCTTTAGTTTTGTTTGATTTGTTTGTATAATTGTAGGTCTCATCTTTCCTTTCATTTCAGTTCTTTACACCCTTATGTTTATACACTGTGGCGTTATTTGTCTTGTTGATTTCATTGCGGTTATCATCACAGATTCTGTGATCATTTTTTTGTTTTGATTTTTTCTATTTTGATTTAATTTGATTCCTGCAATTGTTTTCATATTGTCTTTTCTTGTTTGTCCTTGTTAATGTCTTTGGTTGACAGATAACATATAAGGTATATTTGAATATATTTATATTATAGTACAGATCAGTACTTAATTACTATCATTGGTGTACAAGGAATTATAAAGTAGTTGGGATAGAAAATATTATTTTCCACAGGTACTCAAGTGATCATTGATTACATTAAGGAAGTATACAAGACCTTTGTAAGGCTTGTCTCCCACAGTGTTTGGGATATACAGATATTGTTTTCCACAGGTACTCAAGTAACCATACAAGTTTTTCACTAAGACTAAGTCTATAGTATAGACTTGTCTCCCATTAAAGTGGGATAGAGTAATTTATTTACTTTTTCAGGTTTCTGATTTAATAAGACAAGATGTCTACATTAGATTACTTTTTTGCACAAGGGAAATCCCTTAATAAGACTGGTAAAGAGTTAGAAGAATGGACAACTGCTCAATTTGCTATTGCATTAAAATCAGAAGAGAAAAAACAAAAAGATGAGAATAAATGGAAAGCAGAAGTTGAACAAAAGAAGATAGATGCTGAGAATTTCAGATTGCAGATGCAAGCTGAGGAGAGAAAAGCTGCTGCTGAGGAGAGAAAACTTCAAATAGAAGAAAAAAAATTAGAAGCTGCTGCTGCTGCTGAAGAGAGAAAAGCTGCTGCTGCTGCTGAGGAGAGAAAAGCTGCTGCTGCTGCTGCTGAAGAGAAAAAATTAGAAGCTGCTGCAGAAGAGAGAAAAGCTCTGGCTGAAGAGAAAAGATTAGAAAGAGAAGCTGCTGCTGCTGCTGAACAAAAGAAATTGCAGATGCAGGTGGAGGAAAGGAGATTTGTGGCAGAACAGAAAAAATTAGAAGCTGCTGCTGCTGCAGAACAGAAGAAATTAGAAGCTGCTGCTGAACAAAAAAAATTAGATAGAGAAGCTGAAGAGAGAAAAGCAATAAGAGAACATGAGTTTGAATTAGAGAAATTGAAATTGACAAGTATGACTAATGTTAATCAGGCATTTGGTGGTAATGGTAAACCCTTCAATTATAAGGTCAAGGTGCCAGCGTTCAACTCTGCCAGTGATGATATAACATTCTGGCTTGATAGATTTGAACGTGCTTGTCGAGCTCATAATGTCGACAAATCACAGTATGTGAATCAGTTGTCAGAAAATCTAAAAGGGGAGTCTCTGACTAAGTTATGTTTGGTTGAAGAGGCCGACAAGGATAATTATGATGCTATTAGAGCAGCTTTGATAAAGAGATATCAGCTGTCAGAAGAAGGTTATCGTCTTTTTTTTAAAACAATGAGACCTGAGGTAGGTTTAGAATTCTCAGATTTCATTTCAAAAGCACGACTTACACTCTCACGATGGATTGAATTATCCAAAATAGAGAAAACATTTGATGGTCTTACGGATTTATTGCTAAGAGACAAGGTCATGTCTTCGGTAAATAAACCATTCCTAGAGTTTTTACATGAGCGTAAACCTAGTACATTAAAGCAAATGGAAGAGTATTGTGACCAGTATGCCACGGCACACCTTGACATGATTCTTAGTAACACTAATATTAAAGAGGGTATGCCAGTTGCTTCAGCAACAGAATATAATCATAATTACTCACACAAATTCCAAGGAGCTCAAAATAAATTTGATAAAAAGGTTAATTGGAATAAGTATCAAAAGCAAGGTAACCACTCAAATCAGGGTTCTTCTTCGAAGAACTGGAATCGGGCTGACAGTCCTCGATACGCGAGGGGTGCCCATAATTTTAGAAATTTCCGAAAAGGGAGTAACCATAGGAACTACCCAAGTTCTTCATGGAAACAACAAAACCAACATTACAGAGATACTCATTATAATGAGCATGATGATTATGATCATGAATATTGTGATTCAAACCCAAATAGGGGTTATAACAGAGGTAATAATAATTATAGAGGCAATTATAACCGAGGTAGATCACAACACAAAAGACAGGGTAAATCTCATTACCACGCTAACTCTGCACAACAAGAGTTCCACGAGTCAGGTAGTCAGAATAATGATAAAAAAGACTCTAATAATGTAGGATGTTCTGCTTTCGATTTTGACAGAGCATTTCAGTGTTCCCAATGCAAAACATTATTCGAGCCAACCACAGTTTCGACTTTAAGCTGTGGTCATCCTCTTCCTGCTCTTCCTGCGTCAGTCGCGCATGATGGAAGAGGTGCTCTTGTCTTGAATAGAGGTCTAGTAGAAGGTACTCCGGTCTCAATTCTTTTCGATTCCGGGTGCACAACCATTGGAGTGAGGCAGTCACTTATACATCCTTCTCGAGCTACTGGCAAAATAATCAAATGCATAACATTTGGTGGCACATTGGAGAAGTACTCCACTGCGATTATCAACATTTCTACTCCCTTCTTTACAGGAGATGTGCACGCATGTCTTCTGCCGAATCCGATCGCTGATCTTATCGTCGGTCGCATTCATGGTGCGAAAGAATGCACTCCGCAACAAATTGCCGAGTGGGAAAGTGATAATATGCATACTGCAAATGCTGTAGTCACTAGAGCTCAAGCTCTAAACATGCCGCAATCTTCGCCTTCTGGAGATAATGATGACCAGAACCAAGGTGATCTTTTGGAGATTTCGCATGTTTCCTTTATAAAACAGCAGGAAGATGATCCTACTAAAGAAATTCTTTACTCTAGCAAAAGAAGGTGATCCGAATAAGGACACAAATCGTAAATCTTGGATTACGATGAGGAATGGCGTACTTGTACGTATCGTACAAGACTCCGCTAAATCCATTCATTCTCAAATTCTTGTGCCCAAAAATATGAGAGTTAAAATCTTACAGCACGCTCATGATTCTCAGTGTGCTGGACATATGGGTTTTTCCCGTACTAAATATAGAGTTCTTGCATCCTTCTTTTGGCCTGCTGTGAATAAGGACATACGAATCTATTGTCGATCTTGTAAAGTATGTCAATAAGTTAAATCCAGAGGTCCACGCCATGCTGCACCTATTCAGGCTGCAGACATTCCCATTCGACCATTTCAAAAAATGGCGATAGACATCATTGGTCCATTTAAGATAAAGTCTGCTAGAGGACACCAATTTATTTTGACGTGTGTGGATATGTGCACACGTTGGCCAGAGGCTGTTCCTCTAAATAGCATAACTACTGCTGATATTGCAGATGCACTTTGGTTAATATTTTCTCGTCTGGGATTTCCAGCAGAAATATTATCGGACCATGGTACCCAACTCGTATCGGATACCATGTCTCAAGTGATGTCAACTCTAAAGATAGAGAGATCTCTGAGTAGTATTTATCATCCTATGTCCAATGGGATGGTAGAACGTCTAAATAGAACTCTGAAAAACCTACTAGGTAAGATAACTGAGGATCATCCTCAGGATTGGGACAGGGTTTTACCCGCGGCTCTCTTTGCATATAGAGAGGTCGCCAACGAACATACAGGATTTTCTCCTTTTGAACTTGTCTTTGGCGCGAAACCGCGAGGTCCTATGTCTCTACTTCATGATCTCATAACTGCTGATAATATTGTCGATGACACAAAATCCTCTTACGAATATGTCATTGCACTTAGACATAAGATTATCGAAGCATGCAAATTGGCAACTGCTTCTTCTAAATTTGCGAAACAGAAGGCAATGCAATTTGCCAATAAGACCAGACGCTTGCGACAACTCTGTCCAGGTGACAAAGTATTGGTCCTGCTGCCTTGTAGAGAAAACAGACTTCTTATTTCTTGGAAAGGTCCGTACGATATAATAGCAAAAGTTTCCGATGTTGACTATATCGTCGATATTGACGGGAAGCATAAAACCTTCCACATCAACATGCTCACGGAATTCCATGAACTTCAGGATTATTTACAACCTGTTTTCCAGGCAACGGACGATTTTCCAGTCCAACATGGAAATTACTCATCACTGTCAGTAATACAGGATGAGGAAACGAGTTTCTCGGATGTAAATCTACCTTTTCCAATGATTCCGCTTCACTCTAATGAATCATGGAAAGATGTTGCGATTTCTCCTGAATTATCTCCAGGAGAACAGAAACAAGTTTCTACTATGTTAGAACAATTTCAGGATGTCCTTACTGACATTCCTGGTCAAACTGATGTCATTCAACATGACATTATTCTTACTGACCATAATCCTATAAGAGTCAGACCGTATCCTATCCCGATACATTTTCAAGCACAGGTAGAAAAAGAGTTGGATGAAATGATAGAGTTAAAAATTATTGAACCATCCACATCAGCATATTCTTCACCGATGGTTATCGTGCGAAAAAAAGACAACAACATACGTCTTTGCGTTGATTATCGCAAATTGAACCAAGTGACGAAATTTGATGCTGAACCTATGCCGTTACTTGAAGAGCTACTTACCAGACTATCGAATTCTCATTTCTTTACTAAACTCGATTTGTCTAAGGGATATTGGCAAGTTCCACTATCCGAACACGCCAAACCGTTTACTGCTTTTTCGACACCTAGGGGTCTATTCCAATGGAATTTCATGCCTTTCGGCCTAATGAACGCCCCTGCAACATTCGTACGCATGATGCGTCGAATCCTATCTCATCGCTCAGATGTCATTGCATATCTTGATGACATCTGTCTTTTCAGTGATACTTGGGAAGATCACTATAACGGGTTAAACGAACTATTCTTTATCTTACGCGAGCATAACCTAACAGCGAAACCATCTAAAGCATGTATTGGTTTTAGCGAAATATCTTTCTTAGGTCACCGTGTTGGTCATGGGTTCCTAAAAACAGAAGACCGTAATACAAGTAAGATACTTAACATTTCTATTCCTAAGACTAAAAAGCAAGTGCGAAGTCTCTTAGGTCTAATACAATTTTATGGACGATTCATTCCGAATCTGTCCTCCATTATGTCACCTCTTTCTTCCTTGCTAAAGAAAGGGTCTCCTAATGTAGTCCATTGGACTCAAGAATGTCAATCCTCTTTGGATAAGGTTAAAACTATGTTTTCTACTTCACCTATCCTAGTATTGCCTTCTAAAGATAAGACATTTATTCTTCGTAGTGACGCTTCATCCACAGGGATTGGAGCAGCACCAATGCAAGAGTACTCTGGAACTCTGCATCCTGTGATGTATATTTCTCGAAAATTAAATGCCGCAGAGAAGAATTACTCGGTCCTAGACCGTGAATTATTGGCTATGGTTTAGTCAATCCTTAAACTTCAAAGATTTCTTCTTGGCGCGCATTTCATTGTGGAAACTGACCAGAAAGCTCTTACGGCTATTCAGAGTAAAAATCTGAAGAGCGCGAGATCAACGCGATACGCGATTGCTCTGCAGCCGTTTCATTTTTCGGTGCGAGCTATCCGTGGGTCAGAAAATGTGATGGCAGATATTTTGTCTAGATGCCCACATGATTCATAACTGTTAAATTATATGCCTAACTTTGCTACAGTTGTTCCTATGTTGAAATGTGTACACATATGGAATATATCATATATTGATTGTAACACTACTTAGCGGTTCATTGATGTTTATTCACCGCTGGTCTTTCAATGTTTTTTCGTCTTTGATGATCATGATGTTAAGGTATCTAAGATGAAATTTATGTATAAATTGATGTAGAAAGTGTGGCATTGCCAGTATTGTAGTATGCGTTGGTGACACCTCTCTGGAAATATTTATACTTAGAGAAATACTTTCTCTAAGTTCATGAAATATATTCTCAATGCTTACCATCTGCGCATTGTTATTGGTGCGTTGTGAGCCTATTGTATGTTGCTCCTAGATGTATTTAAAAAAAAAAAAAATGTACCATTTTTTTCCCGAGGGGTGTGGTAATCTGTTGCGTGCATATTTTGACGCACATATTACAAAAATACGATATGGCTATTTAATATGGAAAATATATATTTGCATTCATTTGTGTATGAAAATGCTTCCTCTGGTAAAGCTAGATAATTCATGATTGATTTACACTTTTGATTATATGAGTGATCTTTCTTGATATTGATTCGGCGCATGGATATTGTATTCATGTCCGTTCTTATTTGTTCGGGCCAGAAAATAGATTAATTTTGCTTGTTATGTGTATGGACTGAATTCATGTGTACTACTTGTCTAGTGCAAGTAGATTCAGTCGTATATTGTATACCTTTGTATGTTCAGGTCGGGCTATATTCTTTCTGCCAGAATCTACCGCAGGTTTTCGTAGTCCTACTGGGTTGTGAAGAGTTCCGATAATGTCGCCAAGAAATGGCTGAGCGCTTTTTCCAGGGCTGGCACTGTTTAAGGTTTAACAGTGATTCATAGATGTTTTTCCAGGAGAAGTTTATGTCTCTGCAAGAGTCTATTTGTCAGAGATCCTCCTCATATGTGTGATTCGGACTCCAGTTATGCCAGACCCTATTTTTGATGATCTCGAGTCGATTAGACCTAGATGGAACATTGTGCTTCGTATCGCTAGGGTCGTGTTTTGTATCGACGAAGATGACAGGCTTTCCTACAGCAGTTATGTCTACGTGAATTAACTTGATTACTGTAGAGCTGTATGGAAAACTTTATGAAATTATTTATATGCACCTTATAAATTAACTTTGGCTTATATCTACCTTCCTACGAGTGAGTGAGCGACAACTTCGGAAGGCGGCCATGTTAGATTCCTGTCATCATATTTTTTGATCGCTGTCAAGAGAACAGATTATGTATCCTACTATCGGGCAGTGGTATCGAGATCTTGTTATGAGGTGAAAACCCACTATCGTGGTTTATGATTATTATACAAACATTGGACATATTTCAGCTTAAGAACTTAGCCATGAAATGAAAGTTCGACCAATGACTTTTGTATGTTTACCGATCCTCATTGACGCGTTCAGTCAGTAGAGGATACGGCGATTAGTTACCAGAACAGTGAATGCTACCTTGGGTTGAATGATATTTCACTACTACATGAATGTATCATCCACGATTCAAATAACCAATGAATTTTTGTCAACATATATCCATGACTGTATCCGTGCTGTCCAGTTTGCGTGCCTTCATTAAACTATTGAAATGTCAGAGGCAGTTCAAGTCGTCATTGCATTACATGAGAGTGTGTGAGAGTTATTATCAAGTGGTCTGTTACACCGAACTACTACACCATTCGCGTTACTTGACACTCCCACTCAATGTCAACATGACAGGTTCATTCGATGATGCAGAGGTAACTGAAGAAGACTTTCTTCAGTGATGATCAGTGCATGACCCAATACATAACATCTGCATCCAGACATTCAACAGTGGCCTATACACAACAACACGTTATTCTACAGTAGTGGCCAGACATAGAACAACCTTGACACTCTACACCAAGTTAACTCAGTAATGATCACCCGGACACAAGGAAAACACGTCCAGCAATTCAAGAACCAAGTTAACTCAGTAATGATCACTCGGACACAAGGAAAACACGTCCAGCAATTCAAGAACCAAGTTAACTCAGTAATGATCACTCGGACACAAGGAAAACACGTCCAGCAATTCAAGAACCAAGTTAACTCAGTAATGATCACTCGGACACAAGGAAAACACGTCCAGCAATTCAAGAACCAAGTTAACTCAGTAATGATCACTCGGACACAAGGAAAACATGTCCAGCATTTCAAGAACCAAGTTAACTCAATACTGATCACTCGGACACAAGGAAAACATGTCCAGCATTTCAAGAACCAAGTTAACTCAGTAATGATCACTCGGACACAAGGAAAACACGTCCAGCAATTCAAGAACCAAGTTAACTCAGTAATGATCACTCGGACACAAGGAAAACACGTCCAGCATTTCAAGAACCAAGTTAACTCAGTAATGATCACTCGGACACAAGGAAAACACGTCCAGCAATTCAAGAACCAAGTTAACTCAGTAATGATCACTCGGACACAAGGAAAACACGTCCAGCAATTCAAGAACCAAGTTAACTCAGTAATGATCACTCGGAGACAAGGAAAACACGTCCAGCATTTCAAGAACCAAGTTAACTCAGTAATGATCACTCGGACACAAGGAAAACACGTCCAGAGAATAGCACAATAAAACGACATATTTGAGGGGGAGATACAAATAACTATGGGCGCTAGTTGGTTAACGTAAATCATTTATTCATTTCCCTTTTCACTCATTAAAAAACAGTGAGCCACCATTGTAGCTTGTCCCCTGGGAGGTAGCTGGTCCACTGGGAGGTAGCTGGCATCAATGCATTCAGACGTTCCTGCATCGGTGACTTCTATAGCAATTGTGTTATTCGACGAGATTACCAGCTCAATGCCTAATCTCATAATATTCGTCTCTTATAAAATGCCCGAGGGTAGCCAGTGTGACCGCTGGAGTCTCAATGTGGTAGTCTAAGCTTCCCCGCCATTTATATAGCAGGTTCTACTTTCGCTCCTTGGGCTATTCACTATGCACTCACCTCGTTACTACGTCCAGCAACGATATACGAGTTACTCGGCAGGCTTTTCACAGCTTTATTTGGGTGCTTCCCACTGGTCGAACATATGTACAATGTTTGATGACATTCAGTTCTGTACAGTACAAGTAAGTGTGGACATCATTGTACATACAATAAGTAATTCAATTCTCTCATTCTCTCTCGTGGCAGCTCTAAACGACTTGGGTCTCTCTCTGTATCTGTCTCTGACTTGAAATCTAATTATGTTATTTCTCGCACTCGAATTTCATTATTCAACTGTTTATATTCTCATTTATACTGCTTTTTCTGAATAACTGTAGGTTGATTGATGCTTAGAATTATTATTTGTTGATATGACGGAACAACCCAGGGAATCTTATCGTTGGTTCCAAGACTAACTCTTCAACAAGGCCTTAAGTTGATAAAAAGGTGTATAACGTACCTTGTAAATATTGAAAACTTACCCATCTACTGGAAAATAACACCAACACTTTGTTCCCTGAATAAAACTCTGCTCTCTAACATCTCGTGTAAAACTTTGAATTTCTGTTCCCATAGGAAATTCTTTGGTAGCACAGTCTCATAGCCTTCTACACAAAACCAGGCCAAGGAAAACTAAATTGAATTAATATTAGACAAACATAAAGGTATGTTTTCAGGCACTCTTTATGTTTGTCTAATATTAATTTACTGTTTACAGGCCTCGGGTTCCCTTCCTTATGTGTTATTTATGTTCAAAACTAAATTGAGCTTTTCCTCTTTCAGGTGTTTCCATTCTGAAAGACAGGCTCGAACTACCTATCAACGCACGTTTGATGTGCTCTCCCTCTGTCTGTCCCGCGCAATTCATGGGACACGCTAACTGAATCGAGTTCACTTCTTCACGAACTATCTTACATCAAATGTTTTGTCTACTGATCAAACAAAAGGGGAACTACTATTTTAACTATTCGTTTATTATTTCCCTTTACTCTTTTTTACGCCCCTTTACAAAACCGGCTACACCAGCAGGTGGGTCTGAACATCAATCTAAAGAAGAAAGAGGTCCTGACACTCAATGTGGGCAGTCCTGAGCCCATAACAATAAGGAAACCACAAGCTGGAACAGACAGACACATGTACATTCATAGGATGCATTGTAACACCGGACGTTGTCTAAACAACATCTGGAAGTCCTCTCAGTACAGCACAAACACCAAATTAAGAATAAATGAGAGCTGTGTACTTTCTGTGGTGCGAAATGCTGGAGAGTAACAGAAGGAAATGTCGAAATTGTCGTCTTTCCACACACTCTGCTTAAGGAAAATTATCTGAATATTTTGGCTGAACACCATCACCAACCAAGAACTGTTGTCTCGGAACAACCAAGAGGACATGCACACCATCATAGCTGGCAGACGCTGGAGTTGTGTTGACCATGTCCTCAGAAGAGACCCCAATGCCATCACAAGACCAGCTGTGCTATGAATTCTGAAGGAAAGCGAAAGAGAGGCCGACCAAAAACAACTTGGCATACAACGGTGGAGGCCGAGATGCAAAAAACGAACCTGTGCTGAGGCACTGCACGAAGGATGGCCGCCGACCGAGCAAAGTGGACACAGTTTGTTACTGCCCTACAAGACGCCACCAGCCGTGATGGCCACTGACTGCTTTCACATTCGGCGGCTAACGATCAAAGAAGAAGAGGAAGATGTCGTTAGGAGATTAGAGCTGGGTACAGATTTAGAAATGCTAAGACTAACTTAAACTCTAATGCTAACTGTAACTGCGCGACCGACTTAATTAGCCACCGGATCGATAGAAGTTTGGGCAAAATGGAAGGCACGTCCCACGGTTTTCAATTGTAACCCTTGCTAGATACGTCGAAAACGAAACTAGAATGGAGAGGGAACACATCGTGGTTTCCTGCTTTCGAACGAAGAACTAAATGAGTGGGTTTTAACTCAGTGGCAAAGTTGTTGCATTGTTACTCAAAGATCAAAACGAATTCGCGCCCTACAACTGAAAAGGAGTGAAAAATATTGCAACATGCCAGAAATGCAGAATTTCTTGCATCTGCAGGTTGGTGTGCCGTTTCATTAACAGCTTTGCGCTGTCTCTTCGCCAACGCATAAAAATTGCAAAAAAAATTAACAGCCGCTTTGGAGAAAAATTCTAGCTTTTCATAAATTTATCATAATTGGGCCATTCATTTTGGATGCTTTTTGGGTCCAACAGTCTAAGGGTCGTCTTATAGTCGGATCCACGTATACTCGAGTACATATGTTAATAACTATGCTTCTGACACACCTGGCACTCAAACATACGATTTCTCAAACACACGGTGGCCACACACCAAGTCCTCCTACAGCTGAAAAAAAATGCAAATTAAATAGGGCCATTTTCTTGCACATGGGAAGTCTATTGATAAGACTGAAAAATATGCACGTTTCAACCTGAATGAGTGGAGTTTAAAACCCAGCTCTTCTGGGTCTAGGAGAGAAGTTATATTGACAGACTGATGAATTTTCTTGGTGAATGTGACGTGTACTGGAAATAGAGCCTACAGTAATCTGATAGCTTATTGTAACCTCATAGCTGCTCTATGATTTGCTAGCTAAAAACATGCATTATATTGCCTGTCTACTTTGGCAGCTCACCTTTTTGTCTCGCCCTCTCTTTAAACACGGGCTAACACAGTGTTTACAATTTTAGTGACCTGTCAGTCATAACAGGAAGCAAATCAGGCTTTGTTTACTTCGTTCTTCTCACGCGAGCTCATCTGTCAATCATAATACCTGACAGACAGACAGCACGAGAGAGAGCGACGGCACAGACCCTTTGTAGTTTTACTCAGGGAAAGTCTAGATCTCCCCTGTGCTCTTTGATCTCGAGGCGCGGGCATTCTGAAGAGAAACCCGCTAGCAGAACTAAATACTTTGATGTCGGCCAAGAACTTCAGACGAGAGACTCTGATAGTCTGAATCGTAAGCCTTTCATCTTGGGCTCTAGCTTCTGAATCTTCGTCACACACACAGGAGCGCGAAATTAACACCGTTAGGGATAAGAGAAATCCAATGATATATATACTGCTGTTTTCTTAACCCCGCCATCAGAAGTCAGTCAGAATTTGAATAGTCTAGCGCGCAGTCCGAGAACCATTTTTCTTGTTGGAAGTGTTTATATGTGATTCGTGGAGATTTTCGTTCTGAATTTTCTGGTAAGAGGAAAATAGCGTTAAGGATTTAAAAGTGGTGATAATATTGAAACACTTATACTTCTCTTAGATTTTTTCTCGCTAGTAAGACCTCTTTAATAAAATAACGCGTAGCGATTTTCATACCAGATATTCAATAAAAATGTTAGTCCACCACCCGACCGCTAACTCACTGAGACGAGACGGTAATTATGTTTACAGTGTAGACGGACGCGACACTTTTTTTTTTTTTTTTCGTACGCCCACTAATACTCGAGGCGAAATCTCAGGTTATTATTAATATTTTAACCTGACATTTATTTTACGTGAGTATCCCTTTGTTTCTTGTACAGAGACAGGTGTCCCTCGCCATTCAGGCAAATACTCTCCGATTTCGGAGGTACCCATTAGAGCTGGGTCGGCTCAGGAGCCACCAGTCCCTGGTCGATGACACTCCTTCAAATGTCCTCGCCAGGTCTCGAGTTAATCTAGTCCAAATCCCGGTCAACGAATAATCCTCAAATGCCGTCGCCCGGGTTTGATCCTGTATCACCCGGTCGCCAGAGCGGTGTTGTAACCACTACGCTAGCGCGGCCACTTAAACTCGACTGTTAAGCAGGCCGAACTTTATAGGCGTTAGGCGACTGATAGCGGGAGTATAGAATACATGTTTATATTTAATTTGTAATTTGTTATTATAGCGTCTATTATTTTTAAATACCATATGACAAACGAAAAGACACCGACAATTTAATAGCTATTTAATGACAAGCGATTTTTGTTGTAGGTGGTGCGTATGAAAAATTAAATAATAATTAACACCGTACGCTGACCGCCAGCGGCGAGCAGGGGCGGGTGAGTTTCATAAACTCGGTCCTACCCAGATTAGCGGCCAGCGACGTCTGCGAGCGTGTAGGCGGGAACACCGTGTGTCTTTTGAACTTAGTCAGGACTGACAGAGAGGATGAGAGAGATCGTCGTGTCCCCGTCGGTATATATATATATATATATATATAGAGATATCTACATAGAATGGTAGCATTTGGTAAAAATGGTAATCTGGATATTTCCCACAAATGTTCTCTTATATTTTTCACAGACCTGATCTCAAGGCGACCAGCGATCATTTTCTTTTCTGGTTCGTTATCCATTTCATTTATAAGCGTGCACTCGCCGATGATATTGGATGACAATAAATATAAATACTGAACTTACAAAATCCAGATTACCATTTTACCAGCCCACAGTGGTGTGTACATGTAACATTATTATTGTTCCCCGACTCCTGACAGTCGTATTTAAGTGGATTATATATATTTATACACTGTGCAGAATCGGTGCTCTGACACAGAGTTGGCCGATAGAAGAACCATCATCATCATTTTTAAACATTTTTTTAGCAGCCAGATGTATCCCAATACTGGAAATATTTCCCTCTCTAAAGGGTAAACCTCAAGGATTCTCACATTTCCAACTATTGGGAGGAACACCTATATTCAGATAGAAGCACCATATTCGGCGTTCACCTCACTAGTGTTTTTGGGATGAACTGAGGCCAATTTGGATTGTCGACAGCTAGGGGTAACAGTGTAATTATAATGAAATATGAATTATGTTCATGGAATATTTCTGTTACCAAGGGATACCACAGACCTACTATAGGAGCCAATTAGGTAAGAGTGTGAGAAGTGACCACTGTGCAAGAGAGCGTGTGATGATTTTCTTGTTTTGCTGGGAATTATCCATAAATCTGATAGTCTAAATTTTGTTTACTTTACTTGGTCTTATAGTGTACCAATATTGTTTTATTCTGTAACCTAGTGCCAACCTTCGCCCGTTGGGTTAATAGTTTTGGGGTTTTCTCTCCATACGGGGAAGACGCACCTCTCTTCTTTATTTTCTTTGCATGTAAATGATTTCTTGATATCTTTTAGATAATGGGTGTTGTCAAATTTAGTGATAATAAACTACAAAGAAACTTAACTGTGTGTGTTGGTCAGATCCATACCCATTTATCCATAGTTTTTCACGTTTGTGTGTCAGTGTTGTCACATATTGTTATGTGTGTGTAGAGTAACCTGTTCTTTCATTAGACAGGGAGGCAAAGACTGTCCTATAATAAAGTACAATTGTACGGATAGGCTGAATGAGAGAAACCTGCTCACTCCAGAGACATATCTTTCCCTCAACCTACCACCTGTGAAATCTATTTTCTATACATTCTCGTGTATCAGTAAACCTTTACTCTTTACGTAGACTGGGCCCAATAAACCAACCGTACGTCAGTGAAGAAGAACGGGTGAGGGGCACTCATAACACGTGAATGAGAGATATGGAAAGAATATCTTGCAGGGAAAATATGGTAAATGACAGAGGTATTGATTAAAGTGTGAGATAGTCCAAGAAAGATAGGCTAGGCGCAAGAGAGTCTTCAAGAAAGACAGATTAGACGTGAGGGTATCTTCAGGAAAAACAGACTAGACTTTAGAGAGTCTCCAGGAAAGACAGACTAGACGTGAGAGGGTCTTCACGACAGACATAAAAGACATGAGAGTCTTCAAGAAAGCCAGACTAGACATGAGAGTCTTTAAGAAAGACAGACTAGGCTGAGAAAGTCTTCAAGAAAGACAGGCTAGACGTGAGAGAGTCTTCATGAAAGATAGATTAGACGTGAGAAATTCTGCAGGAAAGACAGACTAGACTTGAGATGGTCTTCATGAACGACAGACTAGACGTGAGAGTCTAAGAAAGACAGAATAGACGTGAGAGGTTCTTCAGAAAGACAAACTAGATGTGAGAGTCTAAGAAAGACAGACTAGACGCGAGAGTCTTCAAGAAAGACAAACTAGATGTGAGAGTCTTCAAGAAAGACCGACTAGACGTGAAAGTCTTCAAGAAAGACAGACTAGACGTGAGAGGTTCTTCAGAAAGACAAACTAGATGTGAGAGTCTAAGAAAGACAGTCTAGACGCGAGAGTCTTCAAGAAAGACAAACTAGATGTGAGAGTCTTCAAGAAAGACCGACTAGACGTGAGAGTCTTCAAGAAAGACAGACTAGACGTGAGAGTCTTCAAGAAAGACCGAATAGACGTGAAAGTCTTAAAAAAAACAGATTAGACGTGAGAGTCTTCAAGAAAGACCGACTAGACGTGAAAGTCTTCAAGAAAGACCGACTAGACGTGAGGGTATCTTCAGGAAAAACAGACTAGACTTTAGAGAGTCTCCAGGAAAGACAGACTAGACGTGAGAGGGTCTTCACGACAGACATACTGTTACGGTGTTTTATCGGCGTCGTCTGCTATATTTGGCAGCACGCATTTTTGATGTTAAGAGAATTAATGTAGAATCATTGTTATACTTCATGGTTTAATGAACGCAATCCGCACAGTCGGATTGTGACGCGTGAGCGTTGGTATGGTCACGCGTAGTGACCAATTTAGGGGACCCTTTTTGTATTTGACCGTCACGCCATGAAGTCGCATTGTTGAATCCTTCCAGAGTTAGGCTACGTATTGCCGAATTATTATTATTGATGGACGCGCAGGGTCGGTCCATAGTTCCTTAATGGATAATGAAATATAATGTTAGTAGATCAGTGGATGAGCTATATATTAAATATTCGTCAAATACACAGGCGTATCATTACCGTCTGACTGGATGACAGCAGAGCGTGTACATCGCCTTTGATGTTCTGACATGAACTTATTTGACTGGAAGAGTGACGGTATCATGGATTCCCATTGACTAATGCAGATGTACATTTCTTATATTGATGAATCACTGTATGATGTTCTTCACATGTCTTGTCAAATAAATGTATATATTGGACTCAGTATGAAAGACTTACCGCATTCGTCATTCGACTTGAAGGTTGGCCTGCATGCCATCTTATATTGATTGTATTTGCATTATACTTCAACTAATCTTCTATGAGGAAGACTTCTAACATATATTTATGAAGAATGGTATTCGCACTGAACAAACAATGAAGTGCCAACGACTACGATACAGACCAGACAATATCTCAATTACATCTTTAATAATTGTCTGAGTACGAACCCACGTACGGACACATATAATCAAGTGATCTGTGATCAAACTGATAGTCCGCATAAACTCAACTGCGATATCAACCACGCTTCTGTATCAACTGGTGGCCGGATGTTGGCTGTGGAATTTCTATTTCACGTTTATGAACTTATCTACAATCAAATCGAATCCGCAAAAATATATCTCTTCGATTTTCATTGACATTTTCTGCGCATGCGAATATGACGTCACTGCATAGCAACAGTCGAACGATCATGAATGACAAGCAAAATTCAACGACATGGAATTAAACTTATCAAGCATCAACTACCGAAAGATTTCTGGTCACACAGACAGCATTTCTGCATGAAATATCCATGGTAGAGTGGCACATGTTGGCTCTGTGGTAACAATTCAGAAATTCAAAAGATAAGTACTTTTTGTGCCTACAAATGTTGAGTCCACGTCAGTCATTTCATAGGCATGTTTTTGACAATAATGTTAAGTGTGTCATTTTATATATATTTCTGTAGTCTTGTCGATATTCGTGGGCGGTTGGGAAGGAGAATTACATCTGGTTACATGTCTTTGCGAATGACCAGATCAGGTGTAATTGTTCTATAAGGCCGTGAATTAATTGCATTTAGCGAAGGACTCATGGATGACACTGCCTATGATTTGTTCGTTCGGATTTGCCATTAATTCACCTTGTATGTTAGATGTCTAGTTCTATGTATAACTGTGGTCTTCTAGTGTATTCAGTTTCATTTTTATTCAGTTGCGGATCATTGTTAGTAACCTATCTTGTTAATCCTGACCTTGCTATCTTTTAATTTTCATATATATTGTGATAACCTTTAATTGTGTCCTGTGACGTCATTAATTGTGTGTACACAGGTTTATTCTAAATTTAGTTCTCAACTTGAACTTCCGAGTCTTATGTTTAGTTTGTAAAATCATTTTATTGTGGTAATATGTCACTTTGGTACTGTACTATTGTGGTGTAAATTTTTATTTAATCATTTATATTGTATTTATCCATTTCATTCATTAATTATATTACATATATTGCTTCTTATCAAGATAACAAATTAATTTAATTAATTGTTATTAAATTGGATGATGACTTAGGGTATGTTATCATAGTGCAGTATTGGTCCAATACATTAGTGAGGCACATTGTATATGATGCTTAGGGCATAAGGATTACAATTAAATATTGAAGTAAAATAACTTTATTGAATAATTATTTGGTATTCACACCATGCATAGGTGTTGAATTGGGAAACTATATGTGATATAGTACAAAGTATACGTACATGGTACTACAGTGTTGTCTAGGCACACATAAATGATAACATAATATACTTATGGTAGGACAATTCCCATAATTATTAAATATTAATATTAGGTGCATGATATGAATTCAGCATCGTAAATAAATAAATGTCATAACTATTTATGACATATTAATAGGTACATATAATATTATTATAAAATATTATATAGTTGTTGAACTTACAGTTCATATTAAGAGATTTTTATAGTTGGTTATATTGAGTGACCATACTTTCTTGCATATACATATAATTATATTATTGACTAAATAAGTATTTTAGTTATTTGACATGACCACGTTTACGCTAGATTATTATATGTGGCTGGTGAGAGTTGTGGTTTACATGGTATAGAATTAGAAATATATGCATACAATGAGCTTTTATATAGATTGCAATTTGATGAACGGAATCGAAAATTAGAAGAAGAAGAACGTCAGGATAAATTAAAGGAGGTTGCATTAGAGGAGAAGAAGGTCTGGGAGGAATATAGGGATTCTCCAGACAAGTTAGTTAATAAAGAACAGTGTGTTGATGTGGGATTAAATAAGTTCTCAGTGAAACTTGGGGTAGAAGGTAACATGTTAAAACCTATTGTCAAGGGAGAGTTGGATTGTAATAATTTGATGAATAGTGATGAAGAAGTTGAAGCTGCTTTAAAGGAGGAAGAGGAAGAGAGGAAAGCTACATTGAAGCAGGAGAAAGAAAAACTTAGACAAGAAGAAGACAGAAGGAAAGCTAGAGAGGAAATAGAAGAAATTGAGAAGGAAAACAGATTAAGAGAATTAGATGAAAATTTATTATTAGATAAATTTTTATGTCGTACAGCGTCGGATTTGACGGAGTTTGCCAACAATAAGTTACATTCTGTCCCACATATGAATATGGCTAGGGACATAGCAGACTTACTAGATGGAGTGTTTCGTACTTTTGTGGAACGTTACGTACATGTCCAACATGGTTCTATATTGAATAACATTCATAATTCTATTCTTTGCGACGATGATTATGATAAACAAATAGACAACTCACGGAATAGGCAGGAAAGAGTAACAAATTTAGAAACCATTGATGAGAAAAGAGAGGAGGAGTTATTGGAGATTATTGCCAGTCAAGAACAGGCTATAAGGGACTTGCGAAAAGAGGCGAGTTTACTGAAGTTTGAGACCGATACTGATGATTCGAGATTGAGGACACTGGAAGTGGAGCTTGCAAATTCTAGGACCTCATTAGAATCCACTATGGAAAAAAATAAATCTTTGGAGTCTGAGGTTGAGAAACTCTCATTGAAGATTTCACTAGATAATGCCTCAGCTTACCAAAGAAAACTTCATGCACAGAGGGCGCACATTCAGTCGTTGTGGTCTGAGGTTGATCGACTGAAATTACTTGATCAGACAAATGTAAATTTAAAGATAGAAAATCATACACAGGGTGTTAAGATTCAAGAGCTTAAAGCTGAAATTTCACTTTTGAAATCAACTGTAGATATGCAAGTGCATAACCGGAGTCGAGAATGTATAGACCGGGCCATCCAATGTGAATTGATTCTCACTGATGATGTACAGTTAGGATCCCTTTACTATGATACGGAACAATATAAACAGTTCTGTCTAAATAGGGGCATTAAGACAAAAACTGAAATAAAAAAAAAAGAAAAAATGGTAGTGTATCATTTGATGACAATAAGATAATGGATGTATGTCATACAGATAATGATAAATTTTATGAATTTTGTCTTAGACAGGAAAAAAAGTTGGACGATGAGGCAAATTCATTGAAACAGATGCTGAACGACCAGATAAGTAAAGTGAAATCTTCCACGCTTGACTTGGCATTGTTGCGTGAAGATAATAAGACACTTTTGGTTAATTCCCATAGGGGTAACGAAACACATAAGAAAGTATCTGATGAAGTGCAATCAGAAAATGATGAGAATACAGAATCTGGTATTGATGTTACTATATCTTCCTCGAGTGATGATTGTCTCATTGATGACAGGGTGACTGCATTAGAAGCGTCCCTCCTGAATGAGAAACATAGCTATGCTGAACTTAAAAAGGAAACGCAACAACAAATTTATGAACTTTCAACAGCATTGAACACATTAGATTCTTTATTTGAGTGTGAGAAGAATAGAACCATTAAATTCGATAAGGAAAATAAGAAGCAGAGACAGGAGATTGCATTCCTGACTTCTGAGAGTAATAAATTAAGAAAGAGGGTTGATTGTTTACTAGATGTAATGGCAGGTAAAAATATATTGATGAACAACAGAGGAGAGAAACGTACTTTGCAACATGACTTAAGTACGAGGACTGATACTAAACTATCAATACACCCATTGGTAGTTAGGAGGTCATTCCGGGGAAAATATACCTTCCCTCGACAGGATGCTACTGCCAATTCTGATAATAAAAGTTGGCGACAAGCTCAGATTACAACTGATCCTAAGAAAACTATTAACACTGTCAGTAGGGTAAATGATTTTACTAAGAAAAGTAATGTATGGAAAAATAATGTTGGAATCAAGAGTAATGAGAAAATACCAAATAAAATTACTACCAGTACACTGAAACAAAAGAACGTATGTAGTTCTTCTCAATCTTCTACTACTACACGTTCTACAAATGTATCATTACAGGATAAGGGTCATTTTACTCAGGCTCAAGATAATCATACAGTCAATAGGAAGAATAATAATTACATGAGGGACATACATTGCAATGTACCTCAAGCAACTAAGGTTGCACATCAACCGTTTTCCCATATTAGTGACAATGGTCCTACATATATTGGGAAATATGCGTATTCTCGCACGGTGTTAGTGCGTAATTTGCCACATGTAACTACATGGCAGACACTTAGAAATTTCTTTAGTTACACGGCAAACGTTAAGTTTGTTCGTCTTCTGCCATCATTTAATGGTCAGAATAGTGAGGCGTTGGTTACATTCTGTAACAATAGAGACGCTCATTTTGTTGTCGATCGTGATAATGGTGTTTACTTTCATCACCATTCACTCAGGCTACAGATGGTACCTGATTCTGCGTCACGCAGATAACATGTTGTAGTAACACTGTTGTCACATTCTTTGATGACTTAGCATATGCAGTCATCGTATCTTTTCTTTACTAATCATCTATTCTCATCTACATAGATTGGTTGGTAATATTTCTAGTAGAAAACATTATTTGTGACATTTATATTTTGTACACATGTTTTCTGTCTTATTTGTTTTTACCATGCCTACAATATACAGTAACATGGTTATTGGTTTTAACTATGCTCAGCCAAATGCAGCATTAGTTTCGTATATCGTCTATTTGTCTATATCAAAGACATGCTATTGAAAGTGACATGGTCTCATCAACGCTTTCAAAATTTATAGGGAACATTTTTATTAAATACCTCCTAAATTTGAGGTAAACAGATGCTACTAAATTATACATAAATATATCTTCGTCAGATGCCGACAACTATCACCGTCAGCGACGTTTACATTTAAGGACTTGCAATCGTTTCATGAACTTCAAATTCAACTAACGTGACTGTTCTACTACTTCAAACGTGGAACGATATTTCAAATTTCGTTAACGATAATATTAAATATGTCACGAGTCTACGGGATGTCAAGTTCTCCTGGGACATACAACGCTTGATGATACCGAAATTCGTACCTCAAGTAACGTTGGTACAATCAATGATGTTGAATATCACGGTTTCAGCAAACAAGCGAAATTTATGTTTACAATCCGCAAGGAGTCTGGACATTCAACTTCCTTTACATTTCTTCGTTGATGATGATATTTTCAAGTGAAAAGAAACTAGAATTCAATATGTCAAAGAGATGCTGAACAATAAGTCCTTCGGAACGATTACGTACTTCGTCAATGACTGTTTACATTGCATACTTATGATTTATACTACGAATGAAACAATTCATGGATACGTTCTTCAAACGAAATTGATTATAACAAGAGACAGAATTCGATTTTTCATTACGAATGTTTGGACTTTGGTTAGTGTCCATTCGTGATGCAGTTCATTTCGAAATAATCAGGAAGAATATCTGAATTCCGGCTGGACAAATATTGCTATACTTCAGCAATTGAAATAACTAATTGAACACTGTGATCAATACGGATAAACTTTTTTCCGCTCAAATGGAACTTATCGTAGACTCAATGGAACTAATGGTAGATTCACCTATGGACATTACTACGTTTGGATCTTCATATCCAATATTAGTTAGTTCTACTTATTGATTTCATTAATAAATAAAGTTGAATTGTGAAAAAAAAAATGAAATATAAAAGAAAGAAAATATATATGAACAGAAAAGAATCTCACACCACTGAATAATATACGTAGATTTAATGATTATTCTTGTATATATTTGGCAAATATGTTGATAGAATATATTACATATTATTGTTTAGTTAATTAAGTTAATTAGTTAGTAGTTACTTAATACACATGATTAATTTTCATCACACATCAATAATTAAATTTATACTTTACTTTTTCTCTACTTTACTTGTCTTTACTTCTCATTTCCTTTACTATAACAATATCATTTAGTTTAGTTAATAACAATTTAATGACACCTTACATACATACTATAATTAATTAGTTTCATTTTAATTGATTGGAATAATTTTCTTCACTTATTATTTAGTCACGACAAACTTTAAGTTAAATTATTTAGCGACAGTTGACACTCCTTTAGTTATTATAATGTCCATGGATAACATAACTATTAATATATTACATGATTAGTATGACTGATACATTATCGACATGACCACGACGATTTTCAGAACATCGTAGGCCATATGTCGGGTTTTGGTTAAATTTTTGGGATCTTTGAATAAGATAGTTCAAAAAAATCTATCTAATAGATTTTTTTCCCCGGCGTAAAGGGAACTGTTACGGTGTTTTATCGGCGTCGTCTGCTATATTTGGCAGCACGCATTTTTGATGTTAAGAGAATTAATGTAGAATCATTGTTATACTTCATGGTTTAATGAACGCAATCCGCACAGTCGGATTGTGACGCGTGAGCGTTGGTATGGTCACGCGTAGTGACCAATTTAGGGGACCCTTTTTGTATTTGACCGTCACGCCATGAAGTCGCATTGTTGAATCCTTCCAGAGTTAGGCTACGTATTGCCGAATTATTATTATTGATGGACGCGCAGGGTCGGTCCATAGTTCCTTAATGGATAATGAAATATAATGTTAGTAGATCAGTGGATGAGCTATATATTAAATATTCGTCAAATACACAGGCGTATCATTGCCGTCTGACTGGATGACAGCAGAGCGTGTACATCGCCTTTGATGTTCTTACATGAACTGATTTGACTGGAAGAGTGACGGTATCATGGATTCCCATTGACTAATGCAGATGTACATTTCTTATATTGATGAATCACTGTATGATGTTCTTCACATGTCTTGTCAAATAAATGTATATATTGGACTCAGTATGAAAGACTTACCGCATTCGTCATTCGACTTGAAGGTTGGCCTGCATGCCATCTTATATTGATTGTATTCGCATTATACTTAAACTAATCTTCTATGAGGAAGACTTCTAACATATATTTATGAAGAATGGTATTCGCACTGAACAAACAATGAAGTGCCAACGACTACGATACAGACCAGACAATATCTCAATTACATCTTTAATAATTGTCTGAGTACGAACCCACGTACGGACACATATAATCAAGTGATCTGTGATCAAACTGATAGTCCGCATAAACTCAACTGCGATATCAACCACGCTTCTGTATCACATACAAGACGTGAGAGTCTTCAAGAAAGCCAGACTAGACGTGAGAGTCTTTAAGAAAGACAGACTAGGCTGAGAAAGTCTTCAAGAAAGACAGGCTAGACGTGAGAGAGTCTTCATGAAAGATAGATTAGACGTGAAAAATGCTGCAGGAAAGACAGACTAGACTTGAGATGGTCTTCATGAAAGACAGACTAGACGTGAGAGTCTAAGAAAGACAGACTAGACGTGGAAGGTTCTTCAGAAAGACAAACTAGATGTGAGAGTCTAAGAAAGACAGACTAGACGCGAGAGTCTTCAAGAAAGACAAACTAGATGTGAGAGTCTTCAAGAAAGACCGACTAGACGTGAGAGTCTTCAAGAAAGACAGACTAGACGTGAGAGATTCTTCAGAAAGACAAACTAGATGTGAGAGTCTAAGAAAGACAGACTAGACGCGAGAATCTTCAAGAAAGACAAACTAGATGTGAGAGTCTTCAAGAAAGACCGACTAGACGTGAGAGTCTTCAAGAAAGACAGACTAGACGTGAGAGTCTTCAAGAAAGACCGAATAGACGTGAAAGTCTTTAAAAAAAAACAGATTAAACGTGAGAGTCTTCAAGAAAGACCGACTAGATGTGAGAGTCTTCAAGAAAGACAGACTAGACGTGAGAGTCTTCAAGAAAGACCGACTAGACGTGAGAGTCTTCAAGAAAGACATACTAGACGTGAGAGTCTTCAAGAAAGACAGACTAGACGTGAGAGTCTTCAAGAAAGACAGAATAGACGTGAGAGCCTTCGAGAAAGACAGATTAGACGTGAGAGTCTAGAAAAAAGACAGACTAGACGTGAGAGAGTCTAGAAGAAAGACAGACTTGACGTGAGACAGTCTAGAAGAAAGACAGACTAGATGCGAGAGAGTCTAGAAAAAAGACAGACTAGACGCGAGACAGTCTAGAAGAAAGATAGACTAGACGTGAGACAGTCTAGAAGAAAGACACACTTTATATGTCAGGCTGAAAGACACCAAGTTACATGTGCTTCATGTGGAACAGAAACAGACCAGCCAGAATTATTTGACTTGCATAGTTAGTTGTTTTCCAGTAAGCAACATTAGCTTGTGCCGATCAACATTCTATTTTACAGCTTCTTGTCAGAAAAATTCGAGTAAACATTTCTCTATAATTTGAGCTCATACTATAGTACATAAATATGTTGATGCTAGAGTTTATGGCATTAAATACAAATCCAAACGACCATAGGGCCATGAACAAGTTCCGGTATGCCCCAAAAATGCCAACTTTGGCTCACAGAACGTGACAAGGGAGAGAATGATTCCAGGAGAATACAAGACGATGAGGAGGCTAGAAATCATGACAACCATTCTGGTAGTTTTCTTTTCCTTTTGAGAGATAGAGTCATGGCGGCTGTTGACATACGTAACCTGATGACGCCATTGTGACGCTCCTTTGAGCTTGATGACCAAGATAGAAGTCAGAACTACTACACACAGAAAAAATACTAGCACTAATACAGCGTGTAGAAAGAAGGCTAAACTTTCAGCCGTGTCATTATAACTTGTAACAATTAAACCTAGCAGAGTTCTGTTCTCCTGTGGGTAGAGCTTCCATCCAATGTGCGACGTAGCATAGACTGGAACAACAGCCATTATGTTGAAGAAGTAAATAAAGATTAGCGTGCAGGTTGCCAGTTTTGGTGTAATGATTCTCTTGACCGCTAGTGGCGCGGTTATACACAAGCAGCGTTCTGCTGTGATGTAGGCAGTGATCCAGCCAGTTATACGACCAAATGTGCTGTGAGGCCAGCCTCCGGTGAGAGAATGAATCTCCAATGGAACAAAAGAAACGCTGGAACTGGTGAGTAAAGGGTTCACGCAGATGTTGAACCACTGGAGGGTCATGAGGCAGCACAGATCAGAAATGGCCAAGGCCATAAAACTGATGTTCATTGTATTTTTAAAGCCCTGTTTATAGAAGACGATAATGTTGAATAAGTTGGTTCCTGTGCCAAACAAACCAATGAAGCTGCAGAGAAATACATAGTTGACTATTTCAAATGCCTGCTTTGTTTCTATACTGATCATATCAAGGTAATCAACTCTGTCTACAGAACAACTTCTCCAACAGTGTGTTGTGTTTTGTACCAACGCCATTACTTCAAAGATTTTGTTTGCTTTCTGAGAGTTGAAAATCTAAGATAATGCATGAGATGAAGGATATCAAATTGAAATTATTTATACCTATCTGAAGCCCTTCTTACACTCATCTACTTTATTCTACTGAACTGAGACCGATGTGCCTAAACAAGTTAAGGATTAACGATACAAATTTGTTTGATTTTATTTTTTATTTAAATTTCCCATTTTAATTTCAACTATAAAACAATTACACAAATTTAACTGACTTACTTAGTCGTTCCTCTGTATAGCATAAATCAGAAGTGCTGGAATGTTCTTCCTTGCCAAGCAGTCCCAAAGTTTGCTCAAGGGAACTTGTCGAATGCCTTTTTTCCAGATCTAAGAAACAAAGGTGCATTTCTCTCTTATACTCAAGGGCCTTTTCACTCAGCTGTCTGAGTATGAAGATTAGGTCTTCGATTTGCTCGGAAGCCACACTGGGCCTCATCCGTTTGTGGCTCAGCCAGGCGTCTGGTTCTCAGCTCTATGATTCTAAAGTAGATTTGATCACGGACACTGAGAAGAGATATGCCTCTCTGGTTTCCACGTTGTCGGTTGTCACTCTTTTTGACAGTCGGTGTTATGATGACAATCTCCCAATCCTTTGGTATGGTCTTGTTGCACCAAGCTGCCTGTAGGACCCTTAGGAGTAATAGGTCGGCTGTTGCTCCCATGTACTTAACCATTTCTGGTGTTATACCATCATGCCCTGCTGCTTTGTCCATCCTGATTTTCTCCAGTGCTGCGTTCAGTTCTTCCATCTTTATGCCAGCTTCACCACAATTGGTTTCCTCTTCTGTGCCAGTGGTTATCATTTCTGATGCTTGACCTTGCTCACCATCAAGGAGTTCTAAAAAATATTCTTTCCATTACTTCTTTAGGGGCAGTAAGCAATTTGCCTTGCTTGTCCTTTATAAATTTAAGGTGGCACTGTTTTTCCTTCCTCATATTCTTTAGGGTCTTGTAGAACAATTTCTGGTTTTCTTGAGCGTCTGTTTCTAGCTTTTCTCCAAATTCTTCCGAGGACTTCTGTTTTGCTGCTAGCACCTTGTTCTTTGCTTGAGTTCTGACAATCACAAATTCTCTATATTCCTCTGTTTATTTCTTGCTGTCTTTTAGCTCCTAAGTATTGTTTTCATGCCCGTATCTTCTCTCTTATTTCCTCTTTAACTTCGTCTGTCCACCAAGGTGTCCTCTTTCTCTTCTTTCCAAGTCGGACTTCACCACATGCTTCTGCTGCAGCTGTCTTTATGATGTCCTTGAATTTAAGCCAGCGAATGTCTAGGTTATCGGGCTGTTCTTTTGTGATTCTCACTGATGTAGCAATAAGCCCCTGATGTCTGGTCTTAACTTCTGGCTCTCTCAACGTGAAGGTCTTAATGTTCATTTCTCCTGTTTGTTTGCAGAGCTTCTTGCGTGATGTCAGGCAATTCCTTGGTCGAGCAACTCTTTCAGTTGTGCTTTTATTTGTTAGCAGGTAGTGATCATTTCCAATCTCTAGCCCCCTCCAGACTCTAGCATCTCGGACATATTTGAACGAGCTCTTCCTAACAATGGCATAGTCCACCACTGATTTCTCATTGTTTGTTGGTTCACATCTAGTGTATGTATGTATGTATGTATGCGCTTATAGGGAAACTTTGTAATGATCAGAATTTGCTCAGTGCAGAATCCAAGGTGTCCGCTTTCCATTGGCATTAAGAGTATCTTCTCCATACCTTCCTATAACTCCAACCCATCTAGCATGATTATTTCCAGCTCTGGCATTGAAATCTCTGAGCATTATAATTTCCCCTAGGCAGTCGTCCACTGTCCTTTGAAGCAGCTCAAAGAATTCCTCCTTGACCCGTGCTCGCTTATCTTCATGTGGCCCATACACTATGACAAGGTTGACTATGGTTTCTCCTTTTAGTTTAAGGACCATAATGCGATCTGAGATAAAATTACATCCCTTGATACTATCCTTTTGGTGTTTTGCACAATACAACCCACCCCCCCCCCCCGCTCTTAGCTCTTTCAGATGTGGGGACACCACTGTACAGTAGCGTGTCGCCATCGAGATAACTCCTTGGTCCTTTGCCTTTGTTTCCGTTAAAGGCAGGATTTCTAGTTTTTCTTTCCTCATCTCTTCCACCATCTCCTCTTCCTTCCCATTTATACTCCTTACGTTCCATGTTCCATAAGTCGTAGTCCGTACCAGTTCGTCGCATTTAGAATCAGTCCGGTTTTTTCTCTTGCATTTCATGTAATCAGGTTTTAAGGCAAACAGGTGATTGGCCTGTTGTGCATGATGGAGGGGCTGCCTCCTTACTGTGGCCGGGCAGGGTAGTGGGGGTTGCTGTTTAACTCGAGAGTATTAGATTTTGATTACTAGCTAGCCTGCTAGAGGTGATGATTTCTCTCTACAGACTTACAGGAATTTACCAGGTTCGGGGACAATCCTCTATGATGTTTTATTTTTAGAGCATATGGTTATTATTTGTGTTGCACCTGCAACGATTAGCTTTGGCATGATCCTTTAATAATTGGTATGATGGCTAACTGCAAACATATGATTCGTCAACAGCATTTGTGTTCAATGAAACAAATGTTTATTCAATTTCCAACAAGAACTGGGTTAAGTCAAATGGTAACCACACCAAATTTGCATAATAGCATGTTGACATTTAATAAACAAGCATAAAAAGTCAATGCATTATTTTAATGATGCAATATTCCTTATTGCATCTCGTAATCTTTTCAAGTTGCTAAAACATGGCGTGGCTCCTCTATCCTTCTAGTGTTCCTTCGTTTATTTGTTAATGTGGTCTAGATTTCACGTTTTTCTTATCTCTTCATTTCAATGAAGAGCCAAACTTACTCTTATTCATTAGTATTCCTTAGTTTGACTTTCTCTCAGCTTAAGGACCTTCATTCTTGGTAAAAGGTTCAGATATATGCCTGGGTTTACAATTCTTTACCCAGTTTTCGAGCGTAGCTCCGTTTCAGTTATGACTGTGGGCTCTAACAGTTATTGCATGCAATTCTTAGTACTACTTACAGTTTTCATGAATTCACAAACAAATTATTCTACGTTTCGAAATTACACAGTTGCTTTAATTGTGCAATACATATGTACTGTATTATAGGTTATATATGTACTGTACCATTATACGCCTGGCATCGCAATCGCTTTGTACTGTATACAAGAGACATGAGATACACGTGTTGTGTGCGGGAAGCTGTTGCTTTCGCTACGTCCGGTTACCCCCGCTTCGTTCTGTTCTCCGATCGGGATTTCTGAACTCTATTATAACCTTATGGGACCACGGACGTATATGCGGTCGGACGTTGTCCGAACGGACGTTATGAGGCGCATGACTGTATTTAAATTTCCAATTTATAGTTGCGGACACGTTCAAATGTGCACAACCGGCGGCCATTTGGTGGTTACAGTTTGTCATTACATAATTAATGTCAAAAGTTGACATAAAAGAAGTTTCGTATCTACGTCTGAATATGTTTAGATAAATTAAGTTTGCTTGTTGTAGACCTGCAGATTGAATTTTATTTATTACACTCAATAGGTGTGTCACAAGAACACTACAATGTCAGACTTGTAATCTGTCAATGGGAAGCCGAGGAGACACGTGTTCTGATGATCAGAAACAAGTAAAATCTTGAAAAAGACGTGCATAAAAAATAAATAGGCTTAGTGGAGTTTAATATAACACATCCATGATTCAGACCTGGATTACGATAATGACTACTTTAAAATATCCATCACGTGTTTGCATGTTATCACATGATATGTATAGACCAAGCGGAAGTAAACAACACGGTTTGTAATTACATCCTTGAAAAACCATCCAACACTAAACTATCACTACCGCATATACTACTTGATATCACCTTAGAAGCATTATTGATTCTTGCAGTTTTGATTTTGTACGCTTGAATTAAACCACCATTATTTTAAGTCATCATTCAGAAAACGAAAATAAATAGTTCCAATAAACAGTAGTTATTAGCGTCAGATATCAGTCATTAATTCGTGCATGCCTTTAATACAGCAATTATTTTTCGCCGGTCATTTTGAACTACGTCATTCACTGTCACGTTTCTTAATGGCAAACATTTCACCAAAAAATCAATAGTACTTGTCTTTAACCTTCAGTGTAGTGTATTTATAATAACTAGATTTAATAAACCAACGGGCTGATCACCCGTTTGCCAGTCACTTCGATTACGGAAACAACAGCAAATGGATTGATTTGCCGTTGCCCTAAAGACGCCAATAGGCGTGATGGGAAACAAAGGCAAACAAAAACTATCTGCTGTTGCCCAAAGAAGCCACTACGCGTAATGGCCACTGACTGCTTTGACGGTCGGTGGCTAAAGCCGGAAGAAGAAGAAGAAGATTTAATAAACTATAATAGGTTATACAAATGGTAGCCGCGGAATAAGGCAATAATCTTGTACGAACAACTGTCAAATGTTAAATGAAAAGCCGGGCGACCGCAACTGAAGTTCACTGAGGTTCACAGATGTGTGCAAGAGAGACATGAACGCACTGCGCATAAATCCAGCAGCCTGAGAGGAAGATGCTGCCATTCGCACAAAGTGGCGAGGTTCCTTATGGCGCCACCTCAGATTGGGCGAAAAGAAGCTGTTAAACAAGCAGAGAAGAACATAACATACCAAAAGGAACACCAGGAAAAAAAGGAGCTGAGAGATATCATCTGCTACTACAATGGGTAATTTTTTTATTTTTTTTTCTTAACCAGCGGCACTTGGGCTTTCAGCCCTTCGACCCAATGACATGTCATTGCGAGGCTGGGGAACCTGAGGATTTTCCTTCCAACCCGGTCAGGAGCTTCGCTCCTTCTCATCCACAGAGGGTTTATCTCAAAAGCCGTTGAAGTTATTCAGTCAAAATCCCGGTCGATGACACTCCTACAAATGCACGCGCCCGGGCTTGAACCTTGAAAACCTGGTCGCTAGCACAACGTTGTAACCATTACACCAGCGCGGCTCCCACCACGGGTAATAAATGGAAGTTACTAGTTGTTAACTACTGTTTCTTCTTCTTCTTCCTCGTTTGTCCTGAAAAGGACGGTGGTTGCGTTGTGTCTGTTTACGCCTAAGCTGTGATATCTGCACCTTTTGGTCGACACATCCGACTTCTGCACGGCATTTTTTAGGACCGGGTTTGCCTTCCCATTTCGATCCACACTCGCTCAGCCAGACTGCACTGCTGCAGACTGTTTCCAGGACCACCACGTGGAGGTGGAGTGCGGTCTTGACCAGCTCTGGTTCACTGGTCCTGACGCAGGCAGTCAAGCTATGAGTCGCTGACTGCGTTCTCTATTGCTGCGTCTTTGGGTCCCATAACTACTGTTTATGCAGGTGGAGTTAACAAAGGCGTCATTTATTGCCTCGTTAAATTCGCCCTCACTACCAGCGAAAGTACGTGAAAGATAATTTATTTTACCATCTTGTCCATAATTTGATTACTCCTTTATATGTTCTGTTTTCCGAGACATTTTGTATTTTCGTTTCTTTCATATTCTACCTACATTTTTTCACCTTCTCAACCCCACCCGAGGTTGTTTACGCTGGCCAGCTGCGGTCAGCTAACGCTAGACGTAATGTTATCTAAACGCACCTGGGGTACGTTCGACCAGAGAAACATTTCTCGGGTCCGCTTTAAGTGTTAGAACGAGCCAAGACGGTTTCTGTAAAAGAAACGGTTCGTTAGCGGCGGGTACCCTCTGTGGTCCCAACAGGGGAATTTCTCTGGTCGCTTTGAAATGTTTGATGACGAGCGGCTGGTACCCTTTGAGGCCTGGGTAACGAGTGTGATCTGTTTCAGGGGAAGATAACAACCCGCGGTCAGTCTTTGGGTTTTCGCCCTTTAGACAAGATAGAGCATAATGTTATGCATTTCTCTACCTGGGGAACTTTCGCACGATTTCTTTTGTCTTACTCTAGATTACGTCTTTCGCCGAACTTCTGTAGAAATACGCACACCAGGTGTTCGGGGGGAGCGTCCCTTGTGATCTATAAGAGTAGACTGGTTTTAATAGACAAAGAGATTCGTAAATTTTCCTGGCCCGTAGATGACCTCATGAGATAAGGCAAACGTTAACACAGTACTAGAATGTGTTTGCCTATGTTCTAGTCGTTTTTCGGGTTTCAGGGAGACCGACTCGCGAGAGCAGATTCCAGTCAGGCGAAGAACGAAATATTCTCTTCGATCTAGAGGGTTCTGAATACCGCTAGCGTCACGAATCGTCACACCCCGTTCCTGAATCAAAACCCCTTTTGGTCAACGCCAAGTTAAGCTCACGCAGTGCAACGGAGCCAACGCTAAATCTGGAATCGCCAAACGCAGTAGTAGTTCTCTACTCGCCTATTGGATTACCAGCCAGAGCATTGCGGCTTCCAGAATATCAAACCCGCTCAGCATGCCTATAGCAGAATTCCATATCACCCGCCTTTTTTGTGCCTAAACGGGGCACTCAGCAAACCACAGCCAAACCAGTTTAAACAGGATTTACAGCCAAGCGGAGCCTTGCGCCGGATAAGCGCGCCTGGGTCTCTTTGTCCTCAAGTGACTTCTTCTGGTGTATTTCCTGGATACTTAAAACCTCGCACGTATGAGCAGCCATCTATGGACAGAGTTCCAGCCCCACTCACGCTATAAGGGGAGTCACCAACGTTTAGCACCAACAACGAAAGTTTTGTAGGCTAGTCCCTCACGAAGGATCTACAAGTAATTCACTTCCTGGAGCTAGTACATTTGGTCCCCGAAAAGCGGACAGGCTGTCGCCCAGTTCAATCAGTTGGTCAGCAGGAGATAAACAGCGTCCCCCAGCCCAACTCGCGCCAGTAGGGGGGGGGGGGGGTCACCAACGATAGCGCCTATACAGTGATGTTATTCAGGTTAATTCCATCACCGATGGAGGATATATACGAAAACACCACTTACTGTAGTTACTTCAGCTGGTCCCCGAAAACCGAAGGACTGTCACTCGATTATTTATCTCTTTGTGTTCTACAGGTTTTGTGAATGGTGATCTGTGTGTGTGGTTGTTGGTGTATATGATTATTGATGAATATTTGATTATTGATGTAATTTTATGTTGTTGTGATGATATGCATTATTTTCATGCTTTTCTTCTTTAATAAATTTTACACATTTATTAATGCGCTGTTCACGACCTTTCCATCCATATTTGTATTTTTAGCTCTTTACTATAATCTCTATGTATGATAAGAGAAAAGAGAGAGAGCAGGAGGTGCTTAGACAGACATAAGTGAGTTGAGGCTTGGAGAGAGAGATCATTTTGGTAAATCTTCTTCCAGGTTGTCTCAAGTCCATCTCCTATTTACACCTTTCTGTGTGTGTAATCTATAACCCTGTCAGTTCACTATCCCTTGTCGATTTCACTACAGTTGTCCAACTCGACAAATACTCTACACTCTAACTCAACCACGACAAAGGCCTTCGTCAGGGAAAGGAAATAAAGTGAAGGCTAGATAGGACACATAAGAACCAAAATAAATATAAAAATAAAACCTAGGTACTTCCCTAAAGGCATCGAATTCCTAACACTTTTGCTGCCCGCGAACAGACAAGCGTGCCTTGAAAAAGAAATGACCAAGGTTGCCACTCAAGTTCTAGAGATAAACCCAGATTTTCTTCTTTAAAAAACCCAGAAATGCCCAGATTATTTTATACCTCAACTACTCGGGAAAGACAATGCTTACACAATCTTTTAGTGCAACTTTAGCACTAATAAGCGATGTGCTACCAATTTTTATTTATTTGCTTTATTTTTGTTTTATTTTTATTACAAAAAATTCACAATTATATAAAAATGATTTTATTTACACCCCAATATATGAACTCTTGAAAACGAGATATTTTAACAGTAACATACTTACAGTAATTACATTAACAAAATGTTCCTGATATCAAATATAAAATGTTAGTTGTAACTTGTTACTGTTTAAAATTGTCACTTGTCAGCGACTCGGCATCCATGTAGACAACTTCTCCTTCGTCAAGATTATATGCATGAATTGACAACGTGGAATCTTGATTGCGGAGTTCCGAAATCTTTCCATATCTCTGCCGACAACGTCCTTCACGCACATCTTCAACCACGCTTTTATTAAGATTAAACTTATGACCAATTCTTCAGTTCGCTGTCTGTTAGCCATTCCTCACAAAAAGCCTCCTCATACCACGGCTTCACTTTTTTACGCGGTGGCGTGTGAGTCGTCATGCTGCTACAACTACCTAGCGTACCTTCATCATCGCTCATTTTATAATCTTATAATAACTACAAAAAAAAAAAAAAAACAACAACAACATGCTGTTTATCTGCTTAAGTCTAAAATTTAAAAAAAAACTTTAAAACACATCGCAAACATGACTGAGTATTGTAGATGACAGCCATTAACAGAATAACAGGAAATAGATAGTTGATGTATATGAATAAAAAAAACAACGCCATTGATGTGGTTAAAAACAAGAATTAAATTTAAATGGAATAAAAAATACATAGCACATAATTTTTTTACATTTGATTATAATATAAATATAATGTATAATGCTCAGTGCACAGAATATACATACATTGTAAATGTCAATTGTCAAATATACCCAGATTAATGCAGATTTGGAAAGAAAATACCCAGATACTCAGACGGAAGCCAAAAAATCCAGATCTATTAAAAAAATACCCAGCTGTGGCAACACTGGAAATGACTGCATCCACCGGATGTATAAAATACATATTAAGAAACTAAAAAACGAAACTGAACAATAAACTACCCAAACGTAAGATTAGTGGGGACTGGAAATAAAAGAGGACAGAATGAGTTGGAGATAAATAAATATGGAATAAAAAATTAAGACATATTAAAAACAGTGTATTTTATATTCATACATATTATTAGAGGGCGGCAGAAAAAAAAATTGGATAAGGGCGGAAAGAGTCAAAATAGAACAAGAGAGGAAAGGGTGACCTCAGACAAAGGTTTGTAGAGTGTTAAGACCAGCTGGTTTTAGACACCCCATGCGGTGGATACGACGGTTCTCAAGCTGTTCTTGGCTAGCAGTGTCAGAGGAGCAGGATCTGATCGCCGTGACCTGGATGTCGATGGGACCATGGATATCAAGACCATTAAAGTGTATGGCAACTGGTGTGGATTTTTGCTAAGAGATGTCATTAAGGTGCTGGCTGAATCTGTCCCCAAGTCGTTTGCCTGTTTGGCCAACATTGGTTTTGCAGCAACGTTTACACATGATCGTATAAATGACATTGCGCGAATCACACGTGAATCTACTTGTGATGGTGTACGTAGCCTCAGGAAAAGACACCTTGTGGGTTGAGATGACATACTTGCACGTATTGCATCGTGTCCGACAACAGGGTAATGTGCCAAAGTGAGTGGAATTCTCCTTTGGGAGACGGCTGTGATCAAGAAGATCCTTCAAGTTCTTGTCGCGTCTATATGCCACCAAAGGTGCTTCACCGAATACTTCTTGGGTCACAGAATCTGCTTGGAGGATAGGTAAGTGGCGGAAAAGGATCTGTTTGACTGCAGTACTGTGAGAGTGATAGGTCAAGATTAATTTGACTCTATCCGAAGTGGATTTATAGTGAGGTTTGAGGGCCTCCTGGCGAGAGATGGGTAGAACACGTTGGAGGGCAGAGGTGAGAACATGTTCCGGATAAAGTCTGCTACGGAAGAAATCCAACATTTCATTGGCTTGGAAGTGGAAGTCATCGTCGTCTAGGCACAAACGGCGGAGAAGTTGTGAAAATATAAGGGAGTCACGACAAGCCCGAGGATGAGAAGAGGTATACAGAAGGTAGCTATGGCTATGTTGTTGGCGAAGAATGCTTTACCTGCGCCGAAACAGCCTTTTGACTCTTGCCTTCGTTTCATTTAGGAATCTTCCATCATTTATTATAATAGATCCAATATAGATAAACTTTGTGACCTGCTTAACTATTTTATTGTCATAAACAAATCAATATTCTTGGATTATTTCTTGTCTTGTGTAATCATAAAGCTATAGACTTTCATAAATGGGTGAGTGCGTGGAACAAAATAGATTGACATGATCCCTAATGTCAAACTGATGACAAGTATCAGTAGAACATAAGTATTGACATGGTATGACAGGATCCTTAATGTCAAATCGATGACAAGAACATGACAAGAACATGACAAGTATCAGTAGAACATAAGTATTGACATGATATGACAGGATCCTTAATGTCAAACCGATGACAAGAATATGACAAGTATCAGTAGAACATAAGTATTGACATGGTATGACAGGATCCTTAATGTCAAACCGATGACAAGAACATGACAAGTATCAGTAGAACATAAGTATTGACATGGTATGACATGATCCTTAATGTCAAACCGATGACAAGAACATGACAAGTATCAGTAGAACACAAGTACTGACATGGTATGACAGGATCCTTAATGTCAAATCGATGACAAGAACATGACAAGTATCAGTAGAACATAAGTATTGACATGGTATGACAGGATCCTTAATGTCAAACAGATGACAAGAACATGACAAGTATATGACAAGAATATGACAAGAATATGACAAGTATATGACAAGAATATGACAAGTATATGACAAGAATATGACAAGTATATGACAAGAATATGACAAGTATATGACAAGAATATGACAAGTATCAGTAGAAGAAAAGATAAGAAGAAGACGCTGGCGATGACCAGACAGAAGCCTGTTGATAGCATTACAAGTGTCACGGGATTTACTCCCCTTCCTCTGCAGTGCTGGTTTACAAGTGACCAAACTTAAGAGAATCTACTGGGGGTCTTCAAAGATGTCTACCTGTCACTCAAGATTACCCTTGGCAGAGATGTGAATTAAAGAATGGTGCTTCAGTTCTAGGGAGCTTCATAGAATGTTAAGAAATCAAGTACTACGGCTGATAGGATCCAGGCCGTGTAAACTTTTTATCGTTCCTGACCTTCTATGAGTAAGGATCTCTCTCGTTCTAATGAACCCCCAACTGATTTAAATCCATAAAATAATACTTCAGTAGCTCTGTTACAAGTATTTACAATGACTGAGACATACGGGTGCAGTTCACTCAATAAATGATAGAATCAACTATAAATTTGTATATTTATATATAACGAATTTAATGCTCAATTATACTTAACAACGTAAAAATCAATTAAGGGTTTGATGGAAAAATTTTTAGCCTTAATGATTCATCACAGGTGATGGTCTGATTTTATTAGAGAATTCAATTGGCAACTTTAAGTGGGTACTTAGCTGCCAGTAAGATGTCGGTTGGTTTCTACTCCAGCCGATGTTTGTTCCTTGCAGATTGTATACTGGTTCACTCGTTACTGGTCAAGTCTGGTGATCGTAACACGTCCCTCGTAGTATCGTAATGTAATTGCTAAGATGGCCAGGGTCTGTTAAGACTCATCTGATGTTGGTGTCAAGCTTTGACTGAAGGCCCCTTATATCTGTGACATAAAATGTTGTGCTCTCTTCTCCTCTCCGACAGTATTGAACTACATTTGTTGTGCGTACTGATTTGGTGCATTATTCTTTTGTTCGCACACTCTTTTCACTACTGTCATTGTGCACGTTTCACGCTTCGATGCATGACAGGGCCAGACAAGCGTATCGCCCATCCCTGAGAGATTAATTGAGTCCATAAAACATGATAATACTACATTGACTCCAGGTAAATGCGAACACAACGTGTTTGCTTAAGATTGCATAATTACTTCTGACACGACAGGAAAAATGTAAGAAGTTGTAACGTAAACATTACCAAGAATTGTCGGATGTAGCAACTCCATATAAGGATGACGACTGTTTGAAATTTTCAAACGCATGAGTCATACAGAATACTGCATGAGGAAAAGTTTTCATAATATGAACTTTGAATGTATTGGCTGGCTTCGGAGGCGCCAATAAGCAACCTCACTGATTGGGAGTTTGCCAGAAAACGACAGGTGAAAGCGTGGGACGGGAACTTACGATATAACGTAGGAAACGTTTGACATTCGGCACTGCATTCCTGAAATCGTCAAAGTAGACAGTTCAGACTTTGCCATAGAAAAAATAGTCAGTATTCTGAATTTTTAGGGACGGAAAATATTTTAGAGCATCTTTTATTCACTGGAAAAGAAAACTCCCCAATATTAATACGGAACCTGACTCCTACAGAAACTACTCACAAGTCACATAGGAATTCTCGAAAAAGGTATATATCCCAGACGTGTGCTCGAGACATCTGTGTAAAGCTGCCAAGACTATTTTACTTGAACAAGACGTCTAAGATTTGCCTAGTTACTAGGGTGAGTTGTACACATTTTTATACTTTGAATTTTATTGGTTTATACTAGCTAGGAGTGTTAAAGATTCATGAGGCTGGCAACCTCATCATGTGAAAAGGATACATTCATTAACCACCACAAGCGCTGGTGATTGCTTCATGCTAGTTCTCACGGAAGAACTAAAAGCAGAGGTAATCCCAGACTCCAAGTGGAGGAAGGAAGTGGATGATGACGACATCATATGTATATTATCATGTGTAATGAGTTGTATGTATTTTTAAAGTTGTTCCTTCAGGCACCAGCTACTTGCCGCTGTGCAGTTGAAATTTTTTTATTACATTAACTAAAAGAATGGTAACCACATCCCCTGAGTTATGTGATATACACTCAGTGAGAGTACAAATCCTGAAGAAAAAAAATCGGCGAAGATCCCTGCCTTGACCAGAAGCGGTTACCTCCAGAATCCTTTGGAGACGTGCCCTTGCCACGGAGACGAAGTGACGGAACCAGCAGCACCAACATTTCAGCAATTTGGAAGTTAAGTTAAACGTTAAGCAGGCCACCTCAAAAGACTATACTTTCATCTCCCAAACCGAGATCTATGATGAACCACAATTTCTCATAAATACCATTTCATATTTATTTACATTTGTTTAAAAGTAATTAAGCATTACATTTGTATATGTTGATTTTGACAAATTCATAGTTAAATTAATCATTACCGAAAGAAAGGCACATAATGACATATATGATCCAGAACCTATTCATTAATATATATATATATATATACATATCTACATCGAGCTAATAAAAGAAATTTCGCTGAATTAAATCAGCTGGGGGTTTGAACAAGCAAATCATTTATATCCATCTTCACTAAAGACGACGGGTCAGATAAAAAATTAACGTGCTAAGACTCATTCAGCAATGTTCTTGACTTTTGAAATATCTTGTGAAAACTCCGTCGAGGTAGAAACATCATTATCCTTCTATCTACAACTCTGCCAAGAGTAATCTTGTGCGAAGGTAGACACCTTTGAAGACCCACATTAGATACTCTAGGTTTTGGCCACTGTAGGACTACTACTGTAGAGCAAGGGGAGGCAACCCGTGGCAATAACACACTCTTGTTCCACAGATAGCACCACCATTTGGTACCACCGATCCAATTACTTGGGAATACAGACTTGTGGCTCAGAGGAATAATTAAGGCAACTGGATTAAGATGACTCTTAAATGTGGTCTGTGGTATTACTTTACAATAGACCCCCACTATTACTTAGTGTTCAAATTCCAAGGATTCCGGGCTTTCCGTATTAATAAGGGCGAGTTGTTGTGTAAATTCACAAGATGTTCAAACGCGTTGTCTGGTCCTTTAAAATGGAATCCTGAACCTATTCCTTATTTGACATGTCTGGCTGTCTTCTTATCGAGTTGAATTTCACAGTGCCGTAAACTCCAAAAGCGCAAGATTATAAGGCAACATTCGGCCCACGCATCCAGTTTGCTACTATATGACAAGGCTCCAATCAGAAATGTTGTATTTTAACATCTCAACTGCCAAACCAATAGCATGCAATATGCGTATATGGGTAGGGTATCTCCCCTCCTCTCACAGAAATATCCTGCGTGACACACACACACACACAAAATATGACGTTTACAAGTCACCTCCCATACAAGGCATGTCATCTTCCGTCTATTATCGATCATGTTTACAGTCACGACTTCATAATCTATCACAGGTAATCTCTTTCAAGATGTATACTTATCGTAACCATCGCCTCTAACCAGTATGCTCGGAAATGATTATGACATGTACTCGGTCCAGCCAACACTATCAACAACCTGGTCCGACAGAAACTATTTTTATTTGTGGCCATCCCAAGGTTGTTTACTTATTAATCCGGTCGCTCCTACACACTGTCTGGTCGGAAATGCGTTACGGCTTGGTAAACCACATTTATTTCTACAGATCCAAGACGTCAATATGGGCTCAAACGAGAGTGATTGATTACCCTAATCAACAAAGATGGTCGTTGAAGTCCCGACATAACAAGAATTGAGGGAAGGGAGTGTAAACATTGAATCGAAAATACTAAATATTGTCAGAAGTGGGAAAAAGAAGGTGAAGAGCACAGAATGAATTACCGAATGGCAGAGGTAGATATGACGTTCGAGGTTATTTCGTCACAACAAGCTAGTCCATGTTCTGGAATTTAAAGAGTATGAAGCTTAGAGGGACCTCTAACAAGGAGAATAGAGATGAGAGGCCTAACCTAAAACAAGGAGAAGAGCGATGGGAGACCTAACAACACAAGGAGAAGAGAGATGGAAGACCTAACAACACAAGGAGAAGAGAGATGGAAGACCTAACAACACAAGGAGAATAGAGATGAGAGACACTAATCAGAGCTGGGTGAGGACGACTTGGATAGTCCTTGAGTTGTTGACACGGAACAGGAAGACTTGGCCTACGTATGTTTGTTTATGCTACTGTACTTGACGTTACCGTTTCCCATCATGCCTTCTACCGTACCTTTACATATGTTCGCAGTAGTACTTGTTTTGTATTCATGTAAATGACGTGCTTATTTCCCTTGTTTGTCACCGTGGTTAGAATTAAAAACACACTTTCCAGTATTCTGTGTCATCAACAGGTATGTTCATGAACAGGGAATCTCTACTCTCTCTCCCCTCCCCTCTCTATACCCGCTTCTCCCCTCCCTCTAGCCTCTCCCCTACACCCTATACTCCCTTCCTATCACCCTCCCTGTACCCCCTCCTACTTCTTCTACGATATCCCTCTACCCCTCCTGTACCCTCTACCCCTCCCCTCCCCTTCATCTAGCCTTCCTTTTACCTCCTTTACCCTTCCTCCTCCCTCAAAACCTTTCCTCCCCATCCCTCTTTATTCCTTCCATCTACCTCCTCCCAACTCCCTCCCTCTATCCCCTACCCTTCTACCTCATCTAACCTCCCTCTACCCCCTCCTTTACTCTCTCCACCCCTCATATACCCTTCCCCTGTGCCTCCCTCTATCCCCTCACCTAATACGCACCTTCCTGCACCCCTCCTTCTACCTCTCCCCCTCTCTACCCCTCCCTTCGTTCTAATCCTATTTTTACCCCTCCCCCTCTTTACCCCTTTCCTCCCCTACCCTCTTTATCCACTCCCTCTACCTATTCCCCCTCCAACCCCCTGCCTCTATCCCCTACCCCCTATATTTTACTTTTACAATGTAGAATTCCTTGACATTGATATGTAAAATGTATGTGAGAATAAATGAATTCAGTATAAAAGAAGAAGAGAAAGGAAGGGCAGAATGTCTGACGGGCCTGTGAGCCCAATTCTCAACCCTTTGCAAGTAAAGTTCATTCGTTCGTACTACCTCCCTCCTCCGCCCCCTCCCTTTCTCTACCCCTCCTTCCCTCTACCCACCTTCCATATCTATGTTCTTTGTCTCATCAGATACTCCCAGAAACAGACCAATTAAGATATGTCAATGTTTCCAAATCCAGATATTATCTTCAACTGCCAGTACCAGATTGTGGCATCATTTCTACTTTATAATTATTGTAAACAGTGTCAATTAAAAGTGTCAAATTATGAGCACGTGCATGCGTGTTATTTCCGTTGTTCTGAAATGGTGGTTTCTTCATACCTGTCATGGTGTTTTTCTTTAAAGGCAGGAATGTGACGGTATTGCCTCCCCTGCTTTGCAGTAGTGGTCCAACAGTGGCCAAAACTCAAGAGTATCTAAAATGGGCTTCAAAGGTATCAACCTTCACACAAGAATACTCTTGGCAGAGTTGTAGATAGAAGGGTGATGACACTTCTATTACAAAGGGAGTCTTCACAAGATATTCAGAATAAGCGAGAACAATACTGCTTTGGCTGAGTATGTTAACTCTGTAATTCTGAAGACGCTTTTGAGAAGGATTTAAGCACTTATTAATTTCAGCTCGTTTAAGCCCCCCACCCCTGATTTACTCAGTGAAATTCTATTATTCTAGTATAGCTCTGTTTAGAGTGTGTGTAGTAATTTGACTGAGACAAACATGCAGTAACTTTAAAATGATTAAATCGAAGTTAAATTTGTAACATTACAAATAACAAAATTTAATAATCACTTTAGGTTTTAACAGTTGGAAAATAATTTTAATAGTTATGGATCAAGAAAAGTTATCATCACAGTCTTTAGGGAAGGTGAGATGTTACAAGTAGTTCACGTGGCAGCATATATTTGAACTTAGCTGCCATTGATGGTTCTGCTCCTTCTTATGGGTTGGTTCTTTTCGCTCTGCTACGCTTTTCTCTGATCAAGGTTGTCGGGGGTAGCTCGTTTCCCAGAAATGTCAAGGAGAGTCTACCACGTGGGTCCTTCGTCTTAAAGCCTCGGCCATGGTTTCCTTCTTGTTCCAGAGATAGTACTTTCTGCCGGTACCACCATGAAATGGTTAATAATACAGATAGTCTGTTTACATATACATCTCCACTGATTGAAAAGTGTTCACAATATAAATTGAATATGTTTTCATTTATGTTTTACACTGATTGAAAAGTTTGAAACTTCCATTACTTTAAAATGAATATTTTCACATAGACATTTACACTGGTTTAAAGCTTGAACACTTACCTTAATTTTAAAGCGACTATGTTTATAGGGACATTTACATTGCTTTGAAAAAGTAAGTATTATACTTAGAATGTACATCATTTCTTTCATCTTTCTCTCCCTGCTCCATAGGGAACCTGGAAATACTTTATGCTTTTAGTTCTCGTTACGAAACTATCAATAAAGCAATCACCAGCCCGTGCAGTGGTGGTTCATGAATCATCAATACGCTGAGGTTACCAACTTCAAATGACTTTGACATCCAACAGCGAGTTTCACACGTTAAACTTCACATGGTAATATATACATATATATGTTAGTTCACATGTTAGTAATAAAATTTGAAATGTAAATCACAATTTATGCCAATCCTGACTCACAGACTTTTTGCTCAGATGGATAAAGGAGACTTGATTCTGCCTCTTACACGTGTCTGGGGTGTCGTTAATTTTAACTTCAATTCCATCAGGCTCCGTATCTTTCTTCAGTTTCCTAGTTCCGGTGTTCCTTATTAGAATCTAGAGATATCCTGTGCTTTGTAAGTCTTATTTGGTTCTCCAATAAAAAGGTCCGGTTAGGAAAAGGAATTATGAATCTAGTCTTCACTCTGGCGAGGTCGGATGTTGTCTTGGCGAGCGTGAAATTCACAGTGAAATAAAACTGCAACATGGTCTGAATATATTCCTATCTTCACAAGCATTGTTGTTATGAATCTAATCAGAAAGATCCAATCATTTCAAATCATGCAGATAGGGTGTGAAATTTTCAAAATAGTCCCACGTAAAATAAGGTGCGTGCCTGCAAAGGTCACGTATTATCATATATTGACATCTGATGCCTTTCATACACTCTCACAGGCAGATCGGTAGACACACATGACAACATGGGTAAGCTGTAATACTTATTACTTTATTAAAAAGTAATGTTGGTGTATCAAGGATGACCCGGAAGCGCGTATGTCACTCTCGTCTGCCCACATGTGTCACACAAACAGTAATCTCGTTATCTGTCGTATGCGTAAGGAAAAACTCCATGTCTGCCCATCTGGGTTACCAAACAAGTCGTCTTATCAGCGGTTCAATCTAAACACGCTGGCGACTATCTTATCGCAGTTGCTCACCGCAAGCTAGGATGACCGGGTAACAAACCGGTCTCAACATCACAGAGAGGAGTGTCAACAAATGTTTGCACCTACAAAATATTTGCCACACAAGCAGAAAACGAAAGAAAGAAAGAAAAGTGCGACAATTGAGAGCGAGTAATAAAAATCAGTACCCCAAATGTATCGATACTGCCGGAGTGAAAAAAAGATCGATAGGGCCGCCCCGTTTTTTCACATACCCCTCTCCTAAGAGATTTGTAGAATATCTAGCTATGGGGCGGTCACTTCTCGATGCGTTCTACTGTCTACCGGGTTCTATCTCTCTCGTAGAGTTGTCCTCTCTTCCTTTATCTCGGTGGCGAGTGATTGAGTTTCTCGCATGGCAGTGTGTGCAGTTTATTTTCGATGTACTCACGCACATCTGCCCACCGTCTAGGCCAAAAGTAATCCTCCTTAAGGTTACTCATGGTATTTCCTACAGAAACATGTTCTCCTGATGATGATACATGAGTCGATTTCATGACGGAGGGTCTTAAAGGGAAAGGCACCATGAGTTGCTTCCCTTGCCTCGTCCGTCAAAAAATAATACCATCCTCGTTGTGGAAAATTCCAGCTGAAGCATGGTTTATTTTAAGCTGACTCTGTTGAGAGTATGGCGCAAAATTAATGTCTTCCATCTGCGCTCGTCGTAACTCTGCTTTACTAAATAGAAATGTCGAGTTGAGGTGCGAGTGATCCAACTTTGGTTGTTGGTTACTCTGCTCAAACTCTTTCTTCGTAGTTTCATCCTTCTGGTTGTCCAGGCTATTGCTAACAGAGCGATCTCGCACAGTCTGTCGAACATCATATCGCAAACCTGGCCAGAAGTAATTCGAGACCTGTTTTACCAGGGCATATGAACCTTTAATGGGATGGGGCATGGTTAAATGCATTTCCTGCATTAGGCGGGTGCGATAGGGTAATGGGACAACTAGCTGTCTCTTATTCCCCACCCGTCTATATACCAAACTTTTCTCCATGTAACATGCTGTCTGGGGAGTATGGGCGTAATTGCCATACAACTTGGAAAAACAAGGCTTTAGGGTTTGATTTGCCCTTTATGACTGCTTCAGTTTTGAAATATTCAGGCTGTTTAAAAATGACAACTCAGGGGCCTCTGCGGCGTGTCCTGGGTTCTTTTGCGTCGGTCTGGAGTCACCTGAGGTATCTCCAAGAAACACATATTTCCTCCATGAATAATGTATGCTCAGTCTTACAATTAAACACACTCTTTTGACACTATTGTTTCACTCAATCTGAAATTTATGTTAGTCGTCTAGGGGAATTACTTGGCAAGTTCTATAAACCCGGTGCGTGTCGCTCAACTGTTAATTATCACGCTTGTGCGACTGCGTTCAATCCCAAGTCGAGACCACAATTGTGACGGTATTGCATCCCCTGTTTTGCAGTAGTGGTCCGACAGTGTCCAAAACTTAAGAGTATCTAATATGGGCTTCAAAGGTATCTACCTTCGCACAAGATTACTCTTGGCAGATTTGTAGATAGAAGGGTGAGAACAATACTGCTTTGGCTGAGTATGTTAACTCTGTAATTCTGCCGACGCTTTTGTGAAGGATCTTTCAGCTCGTTTAAGTCCCCACCCCTGATTTACTCAGTGGAATTCTATTATTTTAGTATAGCTCTGTTTAGAGAGTGTGTAGTCAAGAAAAGTTACCATCACAGTCTTTAGGGAATGTGAGATGTTACAAGAGGTTCAAGTGGCAGCATAGATTCGTTACATTTAAATAGAATAGCTTTCATAGTTACTGTATATTTAAATGAAAAGGTTAATAATACAAATAGTCTGTTTACATATACATCTCCTGTGATTGAAAAATGTTCACAATATAAATTGAATATGTTTTAATTTATGTTTTACACTGATTGAAAAGTTTGAAACTTCCATTACTTTGAAATGAATATTTTCACATAGACATTTCCACTGGTTTAAAGCTTGAAAACTTACATTAATTTTAAAGTGACTTTATTTATAGGGACATTTACACTGCTTTGTTAACGTAAGTATTATACTTAGAATGTACATCAAAAACTCCGTGTCTGCCCATCTAGGTTACCAAACGAGTCGTCTTATCGGAAGTTCAATCTATACACGCCGGCGACTTATCTCATTTGCTTACCGCAAGCTAGGATGACCTGGTAACAAATATGTGACATCACAGAGAGGAGTGTCAACAAATGTTTGCCCCTACAAAATATTTGCAAAACAAGCAGAAAAAGAAAGAAAAAAAAGTGCGACAATTGAGAGCAAATAATAAAAATCAGTACCCCAAATGTACCGATACTGCCGGAGTGAAACAAAGATCGATAGGGCCCACCCCGTTTTGTGAGGGAGGAGAGGAATGTGAAAGTTTAGGATGGGTACTATTTATTTGTCATTTTCAATATACATTACTAGAACCTCCCTAGACTTTCACTTTGATGGGATGGTACTGCTGGTACTACTGTCCAGTTCCATGTTCAGCCGTTTACCTAGGTCATTCATGAGTGATGTCTCAGCAGTGATGTTTCAGCAATGTTGTCTTAAGAATCATGTCCCAGCAGTGATGTCTCAGCAGTGATGTCTCAGCAGTGATGTCTCAGCAGTGATGTCCCAGCAGTGATGTCTCAGCAGTGATGTCCCAGCAGTGATGTCCCAGCAGTGATGTCCCAGCAGTGATGTCTCAGCAGTGATGTCTCAGCAGTGATGTCCCGGCAGTGATGTCTCAGCAGTGATGTCCCAGCAGTGATGTCTCAGCAGTGATGTCCAAGCAGTGATGTCCCAGCAGTGATGTCCCAGCAGTGATGTCTCAGCAGTGATGTCCCAGCAGTGATGTCTCAGCAGTGATGTCTCAGCAGTGATGTCTCAGCAGTGATGTCTCAGCAGTGATGTCGCAGCAGTGATGTCTCAGCAGTGATGTATCAACACATATTTGCATTGTGTTCTGGAAAGGATTAACATTTCTTTAGGTAATGGTATTAACCTACTTCGAGCATCCAACTGGCAGAGTGGGTAGAGCGCTGGCCTCTTGCTGCAAAGGTTCTGGGTTTGAAACACTGTAGCTTCATAATCCATTTTACCCAGCTGTATATGAGCACCTGACTCTGCTTGAGTTAAAGAAGGCAAAGGTAGTGAGGAAGAGGAATGGTCACCGCACCTCTTGAAGCTGGACCTAGTATATTCAAATGTCTAACACTTGGCGCACCTACGGCACTATGTAATATGTGACTTTCATGACCTGTTGTTTACACTTATATCACAGGTTGTCTTACCTGTCTACTTCCAGAAATAATCTGTATATGATACACATGGCACAGACTTAATGGTAGTCAGAAATACAGCTGTTCTGCGTTATACTGAGGCAATCATATCATACTGAAACAAGTCATGGAAAATCAGTAAACAAACCAGAAAATCAAGCCATAGATATTTGCTTTGACATAAATATAGGAAGAATACCATAGACAGCTACAAAATGTGATGATGAAAAGAGCACGAAGTAAGATTATTTCTCAGAAGGAACAATCCACTGTTTTTGGCATGTTATCAGAAGAACATATTGTTATAACAGGAAAGACTGAAGGAATAAAAGATAGAGTATGATGAAGAAAGAGGAAAGTAGACAATAAAGACTGTCTTTCTTACTTCCATTGACAGTTGTTGCATAAAATACTCGTCATTTTACGGAAAGTTACTTTTGTCTGTTCTACTCATCGCCTCTGTCATTCATCTGCGTATAAATAGATATGCAGACAATTTACTGATTTTATGAAGAAGTTTAACATTTTCTTCACGGAACTTGGTACAACTGATCATAAAAGATGATATTAAAATCTACACTAACCTTTATATTTTAGTTTATCCTTACGATGACGTCAGAACAAGAATTCAGCAATCAAGGCTGAGAAGAGGAATACCACAGCAGCACATATTCGCACCATCTGATAGACTTTTTCATAGAACTCTATCTCCTGATGGTGTAGAACCTTCAAAGGTTGGATTGTGCCTGCTAATAAGTTTGCAGTTAAGAGCTTATATCTCAAATAATGAACAGCTAATGTCATAATTATTTTTCAGTTTGTCCCTATTTCTCTGTCTAATCCATCTTTGCTGATTTCTAAAACAGTACAAATATACTGTTCAAAAAAAGAAACACAACTTTTTTGGTGTTACTTTTATAAAAGATGTTTGCTGATTGGACATCAGTCAACCTATCAACTGTGTCCACCTGGTCATTAACTTCTCGTGGTTACCTGAATTGTACTCACCTCATGATTCGTGAGGTCATGAAAGAGGTCAAGGTCAAAACTACATTTTTGACAATAACTCGTCACAGGTTCACGAGAATCCCGCGAAACTTACTGAACACAAAACTCTCTGACCATATTATTGAATGCCTATAAAAGATTGACGCTCCTCGAATAAATTCAGTTGAAAATTCAATGCGCAAGTATGGCTCATCTCACTACAGAACAACGATTCATCATCATTGGATGTTTACAGACTGGACAGTCACAAAGTGTAGTGGCCAGACAATTTAATGTGGTTAGAACATCATTAGTCGCCTTTGGAGGCGATTTCAAGAAACTGGCTCAGTGGCAGACCGGCCGCGCAGTGAAAGACCCAGAGTCACAACTCCTGCCGAAGACCGCTTCATACGGCTGCGTTGCCTCAGGAATCGACTTGCATCTGCGTCCTCCACAGTCCAGTTAATGTCAGCAGCTCGTCGAATTTCAGATCAAACGGTCAGGAACAGACTGCACGACTCTGGTCTTTGGGCTAGAAGACCCTACAGAAGTCCTGTCCTTACGGACCGGCATCGCCAGAACCGACTGCAGTGGGCGAACCAGCATCGTCAATGGACCGTTGGGAATGACTGGAGACGGGTTTGGTTTAGTGATGAATCATTTTTTGTGCTCCAGCGACACGATAGACGGAGAAGAGTTTACCACAGAGTTCATGAGCGCTACGCCCAGAACAGCGTTGATGAGGCAACTCCACATGGTGGTAGAGGTGTACTGATGTGGGGGGCGATCAACTTCATGGGAAGAAGTGACCTGGTGCAAATTGAAGGACGCCTGAATGCCCAACGATGCGTCACTGAAATTCTTCGTCCTCACGTCCTTCCACTTCTGGCTGCACGAGGGTCAATTTTTCAGCAGGATAACGCTCGACCTCATGTGGCACAACTCACCACCCAGTTCCTCGCTGACAACAACGTCCAGACCATTCCGTGGCCAGCCATGTCATCAGACATGAACCCCATAGAACACTTATGGGATGAACTCGACAGACGACTCCGCCAGCGAGACGTGGCTCCAGCCAATCTCCGACAGTTGTCTCCTGCACTGCGGGAAGAGTGGGCAGCCATCCCACAACAACAGATCCAACGGCTAATCGGATCCATGTCAAGGAGATGTCGTTCTCTGATAGAGGCCAGAGGAGGCCATACACCTTACTGAAACGGAGGCCTCAGTCACAAAGAATAAAAGTCCAAACCAAATTTAATGAACATCATTTCATTGTTAATGTCTGAAAGTTTCTTCATGCCAAGATTGAAACATTAATTCCGTAAAATAAAATTTTGGTACAAGTGTGAAATTTGGTGTTTATTACCACTGCAATAATGTTGCGTTTCTTTTTTTTGAACAGTATATATACGTATAACGTATCTCCGCATTTTGACATAATATTTAACGGGTAGATATAAGTTACAGACTTTCATAACTTGGTGCTTGTATAGAATATAAGAACTGAAGTGATATGACAAGATCACTAATGTGAAACTGATGACAACAACCAGATAAGTGGCAGCGGAAACAAATTAAATGATAGAATATTGCAATAACTCACAGTAAACAAATGACAGAATATTACAATAACTCACAGTAAACAAATGATAGAATACTACAGTAACTCACAGTAAACAAATGATAGAATATTACAATAACTCACAGTAAACAAATAATAGAATATTGCAATAACTCACAGTAAACAAATGATAGAATATTACAATAACTCACAGTAAACAAATAATAGAATATTGCAATAACTCACAGTAAACAAATGTTAGAATATTGCAATAACTCACAGTAAACAAATGTTAGAATATTACAATAACTCACAGTAAACAAATGTTAGAATATTGCAATAACTCACAGTAAACAAATGTTAGAATATTACAATAACTCACAGTAAACAAATGTTAGAATATTACAATAACTCACAGTAAACAAATGTTAGAATATTGCAATAACTCACAGTAAACAAATGTTAGAATATTACAATAACTCACAGTAAACAAATGTTAGAATATTACAATAACTCACAGTAAACAAATGTTAGAATATTACAATAACTCACAGTAAACAAATGTTGTTAGAATTATTACAATAACTCACAGTAAACAAATGTTAGAATATTACAATAACTCACAGTAAACAAATGTTAGAATATTACAATAACTCACAGTAAACAAATGTTAGAATATTACAATAACTCACAGTAAACAAATGTTAGAATATTACAATAACTCACAGTAAACAAATGTTAGAATATTACAATAACTCACAGTAAACAAATGTTAGAATATTACAATAACTCACAGTAAACAAATGTTTGAATATTACAATAACTCACAGTAAACAAATGTTAGAATATTGCAATAACTAACAGTAAACAAATGTTAGAATATTACAATAACTCACAGTAAACAAATGTTAGAATATTACAATAATAACTCACAGTAAACAAATGTTTAGAATATTTGCAATAACTCACAGTAAACAAATTGATAGAATATTACAATAACTCACAGTAAACAAATGATAGAATATTACAATAACTCACAGTAAACAAATGTTAGAATATTGCAATAACTCACAGTAAACAAATAATAGAATATTACAATAACTCACAGTAAACAAATGATAGAATATTGCAATAACTCACAGTAAACAAATGTTAGAATATTGCAATAACTCACAGTAAACAAATAATAGAATATTACAATAACTCACAGTAAACAAATGATAGAATATTGCAATAACTCACAGTAAACAAATGTTAGAATATTACAATAACTCACAGTAAACCAAATGTTAGAATATTACAATTAACTCACAGTAAAACAAATGTTAGAATATTACAATAACTCACAGTAAACAAATGTTAGAATATTACAATAACTCACAGTAAACAAATGTTAGAATATTACAATAACTCACAGTAAACAAATGTTAGAATATTACAATAACTCACAGTAAACAAAATGTTAGAATATTACAATAACTCACAGTAAACAAATGTTAGAATATTACAATAACTCACAGTAAACAAATGTTAGAATATTACAATAACTCACAGTAAACAAATGTTAGAATATTACAATAACTCACAGTAAACAAATGTTAGAATATTACAATAACTCACAGTAAACAAATGTTAGAATATTACAATAACTCACAGTAAACAAATGTTAGAATATTACAATAACTCACAGTAAACAAATGTTAGAATATTACAATAACTCACAGTAAACAAATGTTAGAATATTGCAATAACTCACAGTAAACAAATGTTAGAATATTACAATAACTCACAGTAAACAAATGTTAGAATATTACAATAACTCACAGTAAACAAATGTTAGAATATTACAATAACTCAGGGAGCCGCGCTAGCGTAGTGGTTACAACACCGCTCTGGCGACCGGGTGATACAGGATCAAACCCGGGCGACGGCATTTGAGGATTTTTCGTCGACCGGGATTTGGACTGGATTAACTCGAGACCTGGCGTGACATTTGAAGGAGTGTCGTCGACCAGGGACTGGCGGCTCCTGAGCCGACCCAGCTGCAATGGGTACCTCCGAAATCGGCGAGTATTTGCCTGAATGGCGAGGGACACCTGTCTCTGTACAAGAAATAAAGGGATACTCACGTAAAATCAATGTCAGGTTAGACGTAAATAATAACCTGAGATTTCGCCTCGAGTATTAGCGGGCGTGCGCAAAAAAAAAAAAAAAAAAAAAAAAAAAAAAAAAAAAAAAAAAAAAACAATAACTCACAGTAAACAAATGTTAGAATATTGCAATAACTCACAGTAAACAAATGTTAGAATATTACAATAACTCACAGTAAACAAATGTTAGAATATTACAATAACTCACAGTAAACAAATGTTAGAATATTGCAATAACTCACAGTAAACAAATGATAGAATATTACAATAACTCACAGTAAACAAATGATAGAATATTACAATAACTCACAGTAAACAAATGTTAGAATATTGCAATAACTCACAGTAAACAAATAATAGAATATTACAATAACTCACAGTAAACAAATGATAGAATATTGCAATAACTCACAGTAAACAAATGTTAGAATATTGCAATAACTCACAGTAAACAAATAATAGAATATTACAATAACTCACAGTAAACAAATGATAGAATATTGCAATAACTCACAGTAAACAAATGTTAGAATATTACAATAACTCACAGTAAACAAATGTTAGAATATTACAATAACTCACAGTAAACAAATGTTAGAATATTACAATAACTCACAGTAAACAAATGTTAGAATATTACAATAACTCACAGTAAACAAATGTTAGAATATTACAATAACTCACAGTAAACAAATGTTAGAATATTACAATAACTCACAGTAAACAAATGTTAGAATATTACAATAACTCACAGTAAACAAATGTTAGAATATTACAATAACTCACAGTAAACAAATGTTAGAATATTGCAATAACTCACAGTAAACAAATGATAGAATATTACAATAACTCACAGTAAACAAATGATAGAATATTACAATAACTCACAGTAAACAAATGTTAGAATATTGCAATAACTCACAGTAAACAAATAATAGAATATTACAATAACTCACAGTAAACAAATGATAGAATATTGCAATAACTCACAGTAAACAAATGTTAGAATATTGCAATAACTCACAGTAAACAAATAATAGAATATTACAATAACTCACAGTAAACAAATGATAGAATATTGCAATAAGTCGCAATAAACAAATGAAAAAAGAAAACAAGTACTCACAGTAGATAAATGATAGGAGATTACAAGTACTCTTACATACTTACTTATTTAGTCGTTTCTCTTCTACCGTGAGTGAGAACCATACTATCCTATCGGCTGTCTTCCTCCTGGCCTGGTTCTATTCTAGTCCTCGGTCCTTAAGAGATTGTCTAACGTTGTCCTCCCAGCGGACTCTGGGTCGTCCTGGAGATCTGGATCCCTGGCTCTAAGCCTCTCATACCTGACCTGGCAGCCGATGATCTCCCATTCTGCAGACATGGCCAAACCATCTTATTTGGATAAATATTAGACAAACATAAAGGTATGTTTTCAGGCACTCGTAAGAAATAAAGAAGTAGAACACTAGACAACAGAAAAACAACAGACGTGAGTGGCTTACCTAGGATTCGAACCCCGGACCTTCCGTACGACAACACCGCCTAGCTATAATCACACTATCCTCCCGGCCAGCTAGGCATCCCCTAAAAAAGATGCTTTACTGACCGGTCATTAGTGCGAAACACAAGACAACACCGGAAGTTTACAATGGGTACGGAAGGTCCGGGGTTCGAATCCTGGGTAAGCCACTCACGTCTGTTGTTTTTCTGTTGTCTAGTGTTCTTCTTCTTTATTTCTTACGAGTGCCTGAAAACATACCTTTATGTTTGTCTAATATTTATTTACTGTTTACAGGCCTCGGGTTTCCCTTCCTTATATGTTATAAATGTTTATACAATACCAGAAACCTACCCTCTGTTCTATACTACTGTTCTTAAGTCTTCTATCATTTACTAGACACAGTATCAAGGTCTTTGTCTTGTGTGGACTGACATATACTGTATAATAGGGGAACGACAGAAGTGATTGCGTTATTAATAAGGCTAAGCTGCCCATTGTAAACTTCCGGTGTTGTCTTGTGTTTCGCCCTAATGACCGGTCAGTAAAGCCTCTTTTTTTTGGGGATGCCTAGCTGGCCGAGAGGATAGTGTGATTCGCTTGTATAGCTAGGCGGTGTTGTCGTACGGAAGGTCCGGGGTTCGAATCCTGGGTAAGCCACTCACGTCTGTTGTTTTTCTGTTGTCTAGTGTTCTACTTCTTTATTTCTTACGAGTGCCTGAAAACATACCTTTATGTTTGTCTAATATTTATTTACTGTTTACAGGCCTCGGGTTTCCCTTCCTTGTATGTTATAAACATCTTATTTGGAACTTTTTTACTTCGGTCTGCATGGGTTGGGTGTTTAATCTTTGACATATCGTCTGGTTGCGGACCATGCCTCTTCTTGTTACTTCAACCACCTTTCTCAGATACCTCATTTCTGAGGTTTGGATCTGACTTTTGTGGGTTGTAGTCGTTGCCTATGACTCGCATCCATACGTCAAGACTGGGACATAGGTGGAGCGGTATACAGCCATCTTCGTCTTCTTACCAACTTCTCTTTTGCTGAGGAATCCTCGATTTATGGCTTGAAAAAGTCTCCCCGATGCCGCTCTCCTGGCAGCCAACTCTTTTTTTTTTTTGATGCCTCCCTTCCAGTCTATGACAGCTCCGATGTATTTAAAGTGGTTGACCTGCATTAGAACCTGTTTCCCACCTTAATCTGATGCCTTCTTTCCTTTCGTGGTATTGCCACGGGTTGCCTCCCCTTAGCTCTGCAGTAGTGGTCCAACAGTGGCCAAAACCTAGAGTATCTAATGTGGATCTTCAAAGGTGTCTAGATATTCTGAAAAGCGAGAACAATGCTGCATGAGGCTGAGCAAATGTTAACTCTAGTATCTGCCATCAACTTTTATGAAGGATAGGGATGTCTTATAATTCGTTAGCTCGTTCAAGCCCCCAGCAGATTAAAGTCAGGGAAATTCCTCTTACGCTTATATAGCTCTGTTTTTAGTGTATTTAAGAAATTGTCTGAGACATACGGATGTAGTACTTCAAAATGATTAAGTCAAGTTTAGATTTCTCTTTATACAAGTAACAAATTTAAAAATCAGTTTTAGTTAACAGTTTAAAACATAAATAATTCCTTATAGAAAAAGTTATCATTACTGGGTGATGGTTTGACGTTAAAAATTGGATAGTTCACTTGGCAGCTTTTACGTTTCTACTTAGCTGCTAATGACTTTGTCTGTTCTGCTCCAGCTGATGTTTGGTTCCTTTTAGATGGATGCCTGATTCACACTCGTCACTGGTCAAGTTTTAAAGTTGAAGCATGTTCTAAGAAGTGTCATGGAGTAACTAACAAGCTGGTTTCGCGTCTCTAAGACCCGTCTGATGATGATGTCTAGCGTCGATTTCAGGTCACATTGTTACTTGTCGTAATGTTAATTATTCCGGAGATATTCTCCGTCGCCAAAGTAGACTCTAGTGGCAGTCTTACAACACGAAATCAGCATAACTGCACTGAGCGGACCAACACCTCCTTCACAATTTTACAAACAAGCAGTTTATTCGTTTTGACAAACAGCTCCATGGTAATAGATATATAGGCCCAAAGGCAAAATTCAGTAGTACGCATAAGTTCAGTTCGTTCCCTATCAAACGCTGGTCATTGGCAATCAGTCAAACTTTATTTTAATATCGTCCTTTGGACATCTTTATGAATAAGCACACCTTTCCTTACTAGAATAAGCCAGGGACACCTCAACCAAGTATATTGATGTCCTGGTGATGGAATAATTCAGGAAAAACACAGAATACTGCAGGAGCTCAAAACATATACGTCCGCACACTTCCAAATACAAGCCGCATCTCTCTTGCAGACGATCACCCCACTTCTGCTTCAAATTTGTTCACGTCTGCCAGTTTACTATATCGGCATGACGTCACTTCCTTTATTAATAGGTGACTCCGTATAAAATAAACAAAAAAGGAGCCCTGTTGAGCTGCCTATTATATCGACATAAATGTTATAAATTTTAATCATAACACTTTTACGATCACCTGTTCCAGAGGTAGTACCCTCAGTTGGTACCACCGACTAGTGTCACAAAATAAGACAACAAATACCCTATTGAGTATTGGGTTTCCCGACACATACTTATGTGTCCCCCTCTTTTCATTCCACCATCCCATCTATCTCAGAACTGTTACCCTCGCTGAGAATTAATATTAATCCCGTTGAGCGGAAAAACATTCATTACATTTAGGTTGAATAGATTTATATTTACCTTTACATTGGTTGAAACGGTTGAAAATTGTCATTACTTTTAGAGTGAATATGTTTACTTTTACATCTACACTGGTTGAAAATGTTAATAATATAACAAGTATGTACATCATTCCCTCCCGGCTCCATATGGAACTTGGGACTACCTCTGCTTTTAGTTCTCTATAAGAAACTCACATAAAGCAGTCCTAGACCTTGCAGTGGTGGTTCATGAAATCATTCAATATGCTGCCAGCAAACTAGCGATGGTGTAGAAATTAAAACAACACACTTGCAATAAAGTAACAACAAGAAAGCGAATAAACGACAATACTAGGAATATGAGCACGCACGGAGTGACGCCTCCGTCAGGTAGCTAGTGGTTATTGCCAGGATTAGGCCGTTTCATGGCTGACATAAATACTAGCCATAACAGCGACAGGTAACAGTCTAGCGTTGAAAATCGGATGCAAACACACAAAGTACCTTAATTACAACCGAAAGGGCTTAACTCGGGTCAGGCTGAGCAAGGTATTACATCTCTAAAAGAAAGAAAATCAATGTCAGCTGGAAACAACACACAAATTATGTTCTCTCAAGGGTTCTGAACCGCTCTCTAAAATGGTCAAATCGTTGTGCTCTACTATTTCTCATAACAAAATATTTTCGAAATATATCTTTCTAAAATGTCCATGGCGTAATTAAAATAGAACTCTTCGAACAAAGATATTGTTTTAAAAAAAAATAAAACAATACTGCACTGTCATTTGATAAACTGTGTCGGTGTCGAAAATAACATAAGAAGATGAGAAATATAATTCTTCTAAATTCTATAACATGATACAAAATCGTGGCTGGAGGGTACGTTCTGACGTAGTAATAGTGGTTATAATGGCAAGGTGTCTTATAAATGCTTGGTGAAACCACCTCTTGGCATCTTCAAGTTGATAATTTAATCTTACACAATTTTGTAATACCCACCAAACAATATCATTGGTGGTAAAAAGTATTTACAGCAATGGCTGCTGATTACATTTTATTTTCTAACCAAAAGTAGTGTACTGTTTACATGTCTACTAGACACTGTAACAGTACTGGTGGTCTAGTTATCTAGTTCTATACTCGCTCTCGCAAGAGATGATCTGTTCTAGATGTTTTATTTACAACCCATGTTCCTTGAACCTCATGTATGATGAAGACCTTCGTAACTTGATGTCTTGTATACATTCATAGACAACTTAATAGATGTCCGACGACATTAGCTGGGTCCAAGCTGTATATAATTTGTTATCAATTAATTTGTGCCTATGGAAAGAGTTTATCTTCTTCTTCTTCTTTGATCCATAACTGCCAACCGTCAAAGCAGTCAGCGGCCATCACCCCTGGTGGCGTTCTGTAGGGCAGCAACAAAATGATTCCACCTTGCTCGGTAGGCGGTCATCCTTCGTACAGTGCCCAAACTCTGTTTCATTCTTTGCATCTCGGCTTCCATAGTTCTCCGCCAAGTTGTTTTTGGTCGGCCTTTCTTTCGCTTTTCCCCGGGGGTCCATAGTATCAGGGTCCCTTCTGAGGACGTGGCCAACCCAACTCCAGCGTCTGCCAGCTATGATGGTGTGCATGTTCTCCTGGTTACTCCGAATAAGTAGTTCTTGGTTGCTGATGGTGTTTGGCCAAAAGATTCGGAGAAATTTCCTTAGGAAGATTGTGTGGAAGGAGGACAGTTTCGACATTTCCTTCTCTGTTACTCTCCAACATTCCGCACCGTAGAGAAGCACAGAAAGTACACATCTCTCATACAGTCTTAATTTGGTGCTTGTGCTGTTGTTGAGGATTGCTTCATTTTTGCAGCATGGCGCATTCCTCAAATGATTATATCTCCGCGACTGATGTCGATGATTGTTTCATGCTTACAGACATTTGGATTTGTCGACGATCCGAATGGCTGTATCATGGAACACCTCAAACGAATAGAGATATATCTCATCGACCGATGTCGATGATTGTTGCATGTGTGCAAGCATTTGAGTTTGGCCAACTCGGATTGCTGCACCGTGGAACATCGCAATTGAATATATATTAACGACGTAGTATGCACATCTCTATGCATGACGCGTATGTCTTTGTAACTTCATTCGACTTGTGGGTTTTGACCCGGACGGCAGTGTGTTTCAGAAGTGTGGCCATTGCCACTTATATTGTGTGGTACAACCACTTTTTAATTGTGTGGCTGGGAAGCCATTTGAGCAGTGTATTTCTTGAACCAAACGTAAGTCGTCGTATGAATAACGCAGTTTGCATAATTATGGCAGATTAGCCCGGCGTGGTATGCCAAAGGAACATTATGTTACTAGCAATAGTGTAAGACTAGTATAGATGGATATTGTACAGCTAGCGGCAAGCGTAAGCCTAGTGTAACGGATATTAAACGACTAGCAGTAGACGTAAGCCTAGCATAATAAGTGTATTGAAAAACTAGCAGGATAGTTAAGTCTAGTGCAATAGGCTATTGTATAAACTAGCGACGGGAGTAAGTCTAGTTAGCCTCTGAATTTATGCCAAAGGACATTGGCCGTTAAAAGGAACTGACCTCTAACCAGAACTCTAGATAGAGATTGTGAACATGTGCTTATGAAATAATGAGAACTCTTACAAATCGTATATGAATGTGATGTGACTTTTGTTCCCATGTAGTTGGTGTCTGCTCATGGTATGAAATTACTAATTAAATATTTTGAGTCGTCAAAATCACAGTCTTATCAGCTATCGTATTCGGAGTTGAGTTAAATGCTATTCATCTTCAACTGATCATGACCAGTGATGATTAATGTCTTAACACGCTGCATCTCACACTGCCAATATAATCAATAAGACAAGAGACTCATACAGGTCAGTCAAGGGTCGAATATTTAATATGAAATATATTCAGCACATAATGAATCACAAGGGTTAAAGCAGACATTATCGATACCAACGGACAGTATTACGGAATCCTACAAAAGTGATAAGAACCCGAGGGACTTTGACTCTATAAACTGAATACGCATATAATAACTTGGTCATCCTCAAATACTAGAAGTCATCGAAGCACCCAGAACATACTGGGATCCCCGAGAGGTCCGCAACATACTGGTGTCAGAAAGTGTCTGGATTTCGTGAATACTGGATTCCCCCCTTCAAGTATCGAAGAAAGTCAAACTAATGATGAACGTTATGAAGGCAAAATCATTCTTTCAAGCCTAACCGGCAACTGAAATGCGCAGGACAGAAAGTGACGTCACTACATCGATGCCGTCAACGCTAGCAGACAACATTGCCTGAGAATCCGAAATTTTTCTTCCATCAAAGAGACTGATTCACGCAGATAGAACGGTAATCTTCCATTCGAGAACCTGAACCAGTGGAGAATGTATCTCTTCATCAAATTCATCTGAAGCTGCGACGCAGATCGTTTGAAGAAACTACGTTCGAAGACCGAAGCAATACTTTTAAAAACGGTTACCCTGCTGCGAAGGTCAAGGTCTACCATCAATGGACCTCAGCTGTTGAAGACACTTGCTTTAGAATTACATGCATTCATGTATTTCTCAGAAGGACAACTAAACAGATAAGTTCTTGATTTTACTTGGGCGCTTGAACATTATCATATTGTCCTTGCATTACCTTTGGTCTACAGTTCATCATCACTTGACTTACTTTTTACTATCATCTGTGTTCCCCCATTCATGTTTTTCGTATATACGTATATTCGTCGTGTTTAATATTGACTGGAATTTTCCCAGGAAAGCTTCAGTAAGTGTTAACTTCTATTAGATTTACATGCTTATTTTGCTGACTGAGGATCTGACTGATTATATTTTTTTCTGTTGAGTCAGGAGATCACTGTTTTTTCAGATAGTAGTATAAACATATTTTGTGTAACTTAGCAGTTTTTCGTCAAGTGAATTACGTCCCTCTTTATTTACATAACCTAATTTCAGTACTGTTGACAATTGTTGTCGTGTGTGATCTAAAACTTCTTTGTCTACACGTTCGTTTATGACGACTTGTCTTGTTATATTTTTGTGATGTAAATTCTTCTCTTTCTTTTACTGATTACTGTTTATAAGTCTCCTTTATTTACTTTATAAATGTAAAGTGTTGTCGTATAATTGAAAAATCATTTCATTGTAACTCATTTGATTGTTTTCACTGTCTTTGTCACATGTTCTTGGAACTTGTTTGTTATTGATTAATATATTCATGTACATATTATAGTGAGTTCTATAATCCTGGTGTATATTATAGACTATTGAAGGTACTCAGAAACCTATTATCATGTCTACACTACAGGAATTCATTGATATTGGAAAAAGTTATGGAAAATCAGGGGCGGAACTACAAAGTTTTGCAGATACAAAATATGATGAATATTTATCGCGTCTGGAAAGAATGGAACAGCGCGAAATGACTAAACGAGCTGATGAGCTTAGGAGGTTTGAATTAACCCAAGAAAGGGAATTGAAAGAAAAAGAGATGGCTCAGAAGGAAAAAGAAATATCCATGAAATTGGAATTAGAACGATTGACTATAGCTCAACAAGAAAAAGACAGAGAATTTGAGAAAGATAAAATGGCTCAACGAGATAAGGAAATGGCTCAACGAGACAAAGAATTAGCTCAACAAGAAAAAGACAGAGAACAAAAAAGATAAAGAAATGGAATTGAGAAGAATGGAACATCTTATGCAACTGGATCAAGCACATAAAAATGCCATGGAAATGGAAACATTAAAACTTCATGCAGAAAAAGAAAAAGCTTTAGAATTAGCTAAAGTTCAGTCTGAACAGGACTAAGACTGCGGCTGCTACAAATATTTTTTATCCTAAGTTAAAAATGCCACATTTTGACCAGACTCGCGATTGTGTTGACTCTTTCCTATCTAGATTCATCATCAAGGTCACAGCTTCTGAACATACCCAAGAAAGATGGAGCAATCTTTTACTTGATTTTTTGACTGGTGACTCACTTAAATGTTTTTCATGAGTCTTGATGAGAAGAGCAGAAGCGATTTCGATGTCGTAAAAAGAGGTATTACTAAGACGTGTTTCCAGTTAACTGAGTCTGGATTCAGAGATCGCTTTCATGCTGCAAAACCAAGCAAGGATGCAGATTTTGGTGAATTCATTGCATCTATTAAACATTTCCTTAGCAGATGGATTGATTTATCAGGTATAAATAAAACAACATATGAAGGCAGTGTTATAGATCTCATGCTGCGAGATAAAGTTTTATCCGCATGCAGCACTGAATTAGAAGCATTTTTACAGGAAAGACATCCTAATTCTATCGATGAGTATGAAAAAACTCGGAAGACAGTATCAAACCGCACATCAGAATAAAGATCTTCATAGATCGACTATTCGAGATCCTATGCCTGTGTGCGCGGTACAACATGATCACAGACCTCGATCGAAGAGCTTTGATGGACGTTGTCGTTCATATTATTATCAATCCGACAGAGGTTTTTATAACTTCCGTCGTCATCGCTCTCCTTCGAATTCATATCGACGAGGTTATAGAGGATATTCACCTCATGATCGTGGGTATCACAGAGGCAGGGATTTTTGATGGTTCACATCAAAAAGGATACTATAAGCAGAGATCATCTTATGGTAGAGATGCCAGGGAAGGATGACTCTACTGATTTTTATTATAGCAATAAAAAGTCAGACAATAATAAAAAAGGGAATGCCAGAGCTACGTCGAGCGACAAAAAGAAACATAGACATGCAAGTAATTGCAGTGTCAAAAAGGAGGAAGGTAATGATGATAATCATCATCCGCGAAAAAGCATGTAATGGTAATGAATGATACATGTTATGAGTGTCAGTCGAAAGACAGAATTAAAGTCTACAATTACACTTGATTGTGGTCATTGTATGCCAACAATGTCGGCATGTGTAAATGTCGGTTATCTTACATTTCATCCCGAATATTGGGAGGGTAAGATAGTAAGAGTTTTTGCGTGACACGGGGTCTTCAACGATAGGCATCAAGCCCTCGCTTATCGAGCCCTCTGCTTTTACAGGCAAATCAGTTAAATGTGTAACATTTGGTGGGAATATAGGAACGTTCCCTGTGGCACGAGTATACATTTGATACTCGTTTTTTTACACAGGCACTGTCTATGCCTTGCGGCCTTGAGAGCACCCATAACTGAAATTATAAATAGGAAAAAACATACCAGGAGTTAAAGATTGCACTCCTGAGGAGATTGCAAAATGTGGGTTGAATCTCACCCACAGGTGGCAAATTTGCTGTTGTAACGAGAGCAAAACAGGTAGCTACGGATCTGGCTACATAACCTCTTCCTATAATAGGTAAAATTATCTCTCAAGTTGGCACTGTTTCACTTTCTGTTTTTGCAGAAAAACAGAAGAGTGACCCAACTTTACAAGGATTTGTTTAGTCGAGCAGAACAAAAAAACTATTAAATACAACAAGAGGGGCCTAAACAATGGTTCAAGATAAAGAAATCAATACTCACTAGATATTATGATGATGGCAAAACAATTATACATCAAGTGATAGTACCTAAGAATACAGACCATTGGTCCTACAAACAGGTCATGACTCCCCCTATGGCAGGGCATATGGGGATCAATAGAACATTGTTTCGTGTTACGTCACAATTTTATTGGCCTGCGGGTTAATAAAGATACAAAGTTATACTGCAAATCTTGTACAACATGCCAAGGTATAGCGACACGTAAGGGCAGGTTCCATACGGCACCCTTACAGAATTACAGACGTGCTGAGAGACCTTTTCAAGTAAACAAGCTTGCAGTAGATATAGTCGGGAACTCCGTTAGCGCGACTATCCATTGTTTCTCAAAATAATAATGGATTTTCGTAATCTTTTAGAGAAAACTTGCGTAGAAATCTTTCGCCGTCACACGCGTTCGGCGCCAGTCGGCTCAATACCGTTCGAGAAAACGCATCACAACTGCATCTGTGTCTGATGCATTATTTTCGATATTTTTGTCGAATCGGTTTTCCCGGAAGATATACGTGTCAGTCATCAAGCATCACAATTACTTTCCAAAAACATCATGAGGGATTTTAGAATCCATGCTATCTTGTTCACACACATCGTTTTGTTAGTGCGTATAGGCCTCAATCAAATCGGTGTGTGCGAGCGCTACAATAGCACTCTAAAACAGATATGTTATCTAAGATAACTGAAGAATGCCCTCGTGATATGGGCCACGGCTCTCTGCCGGCGCCCTCTTCGCTTTTCGTGAAGTGCCCCCCACGAGAAGCACACGGGAGCGATGGTCTCCGTTCGAATTGGTTTATGGTTCGAATCCTCGCGGACCAATGATGATACTCAAGGATTTGTTGATTGGAGCATCAATTGCTACGGCCACTCGAAACAGCTACGAGTTACTGATTGAGCTCCGACAACGAATCATCGATGCGTGCACGTATGCACCCCAGAGTATAAAATCAGCCACCTCAACGATACACGATTATTTACAATAATCAAATTTAGTCTAATATTAAGATCATTCAAACCAGGGGAAAAAGTTTGGTTGAGTGCGTACCTCATATCCGATATACAAATTACTGAAATCATGGGGCAAGGTCCATTTGATGTGATCAAACAAGTTCACAGATGTTGACTACTCAGTCGAGTTTAGCGAGGTTATAAAATTCAAAACCATCCACGTCAACATGCTAAAATTCAGCAGTTGAAAGACCACAGGAATTAATTCCGTGTTATTAACTCTATTGATGATTCTATCACAGGGTGCATACTTTGCTTCTTTTGTCGCGTTTGTGATCATGAAGAAGATACTACTTCGTCTATCCCTTTACAATTTCACTACCTTCTTTGCAATCATCGGAATCTTGGAAAGGGTACGTGGACTATTTCTTGTACACTATCTTCGTCACAACAAAGATCAAGTTCGGGATATTCTCATTTCTTTCAATGATGGTTCTCACCGACGCTTCCAGGTCAGGGACATCGCTTATATCCCATGATATTACTCTTTACTGATTTATAACCTATCAAACTTAGACCATACCCTATATCTTTACACCACAAAGATAGGGTATAAAAAGAGTTAAAAGAGATGATACGTTTAGATTTGATATCTCCTTCTGACTCACCATATGCATTCCCAATGGCGATAGTTAAAAAAGAAGGATGATTTCTTTACGTATCTGTATTGATTTTAGGCGATTGAACAAAATTACAATCACCGACGGTGAGCCTAGGACTCTGTTAGATGAACTTTTGTCATAATTATCTAATGCTACTTTCTTTAGCAAACCAGATCTCTCTCTAAGGCTACTGGCAAATTCCTCACTGCCGAAAAAGTATTCCATTCATACTCCAATCAGATGTCTCGAGTTACTCCATGGGTGGTTGTTTGCTGCAATGTTACAAGGAAACACTCCATCCATGTTTCTATGTGTCGAGGAAACTGACTCCAGCTGAACAGAAGTATGCGACAGGGGAACGTGAGCTCCTGTCTATGGTCTGGTGCCTGGAGAAGCTGTCAAGATATCTCATCGGCACGCACTTTTACATTATGACAGACCATAGTCCTCTTACTTACATAACAGCTAGAACAATGCGTAACGCTAGAATACACCGATGGTATTTGTTAATTCAAGAATTTTCATTTACGATTCTGCCTATTGCTGGCTCAGACAATAACTTGGCAGATCTTTTATCGCGCAACGTCTTTGAGAAGAAATTGAATTAACTCTTTAGTCACCATGTTGACAAGTGCTATTATTAATGTTATAAAATTTAATGTGTCTACTTAATGATTATCATACTTATAAGTAGGTAGTACTAATATTGATATGTTTGGGAGACGGGCGTCTTCTCCATCACTATCATCCGTGCCACAAGTGTCACGTTTGGAAGTGAGGGGGATGATGTTGAGGATTGCTTCATGTCTGCAGCATGGCGCATTCCTCAAATGATTATATCTCCGCGACTGATGTCGATGATTGTTTCATGCTTACAGACATTTGGATTTGTCGACGATCCGAATGGCTGTATCATGGAACACCTCAAACGAATAGAGATATATCTCATCGACCGATGTCGATGATTGTTGCATGTGTGCAAGCATTTGAGTTTGGCCAACTCGGATTGCTGCACCGTGGAACATCGCAATTGAATATATATTAACGACGTAGTATGCATATCTCTATGCATGACGCGTATGTCTTTGTAACGTCATTCGACTTGTGGGTTTTGACCCGGACGGCAGTGTGTTTCAGAAGTGTGGCCATTGCCACTTATATTGTGTGGTACAACCACTTTTTAATTGTGTGGCTGGGAAGCCATTTGAGCAGTGTATTTCTTGAACCAAACGTAAGTCGTCGTATGAATAACGCAGTTTGCATAATTATGGCAGATTAGCCCGGCGTGGTATGCCAAAGGAACATTATGTTACTAGCAATAGTGTAAGACTAGTATAGATGGATATTGTACAGCTAGCGGCAAGCGTAAGCCTAGTGTAACGGATATTAAACGACTAGCAGTAGACGTAAGCCTAGCATAATAAGTGTATTGAAAAACTAGCAGGATAGTTAAGTCTAGTGCAACAGGCTATTGTATAAACTAGCGACGGGAGTAAGTCTAGTTAGCCTCTGAATTTATGCCAAAGGACATTGGCCGTTAAAAGGAACTGACCTCTAACCAGAACTCTAGATAGAGATTGTGAACATGTGCTTATGAAATAATGAGAACTCTTACAAATCGTATATGAATGTGATGTGACTTTTGTTCCCATGTAGTTGGTGTCTGCTCATGGTATGAAATTACTAATTAAATATTTTGAGTCGTCAAAATCACAGTCTTATCAGCTATCGTATTCGGAGTTGAGTTAAATGCTATTCATCTTCAACTGATCATGACCAGTGATGATTAATGTCTTAACACGCTGCATCTCACACTGCCAATATAATCAATAAGACAAGAGACTCATACAGGTCAGTCAAGGGTCGAATATTTAATATGAAATATATTCAGCACATAATGAATCACAAGGGTTAAAGCAGACATTATCGATACCAACGGACAGTATTACGGAATCCTACAAAAGTGTTAAGAACCCGAGGGACTTTGACTCTATAAACTGAATACGCATATAATAACTTGGTCATCCTCAAATACTAGAAGTCATCGAAGCACCCAGAACATACTGGGATCCCCGAGAGCGCCCTTAACAGCTGTACTGGGAAGACTTCCAAATGTTGTTGAGAATAGCAAAGGCTGTTCTCGCTTTATTCATTCTGTTGTTAATGTCCTTGCTTGTTCAGCCGTCAGGTGTTACTATGCATCCTAGGTAAGTAAATGTGTCTATCCGTTCTAACTTCTGGTTCCTTACTGTTATTGGCTCAGGATTGCCCACATTTAGTGTCATGACCTCTGTCTTCTTCAGATTGATGTTCATGGCCAACCTGCTGGCCATACTTATTCAGTCTATCAGGTTTGTCTTGAATGTATTGATGTGTATGCGCGAGTAGTGCAATGTCATCTGCATATTCCAGGTCTTCCAGTGTAGAAAATTTTGTCCATCTAATTCCTCTTGGACTGCCCTCTGTTGTCTGGCGCATCACTCAATCTATGGCTGCCAAAAATAATGTTGTTGATAAGGGGCATCCCTGTCGTACTCCTGTTTTCACTTCGAAAGTTACATTACTCAATCCAACACTGCACGTAAAGTTAAAATATAGGCTTTTTATGATGGAGACAATGCGGCTGGGAATTTCATAAGCCCTCAGTATTTTCCATAGGCTGTCCCTGTGTATGCTGTCGAAAGCCTTTTCAAAATCAACAAAGTTAATGTACAGCTGTCTCTGCCATTCTGAGCACTGCTCTATAATGTTCCTGAGGGTGAATATATGATCTGCACATCTTCTGTTCTTTCTAAAGCCCGCTTGTTCTTTCCTCAGTTTATAATCAACTGCTTTTGAAATTCTCTGGATGATTATCCTGCCTAGTATTTTGCTGGGAACTGAGAGGAGAGTAATTCCTCTCCAGTTGTTGCAGTCTGCAAGGTCACCTTTCTTGGGCAATGTGACAGTTATTCCTTTACTCCACTCTGTTGGTGTTGTCTCAGTTTCCCAGACTTGTGCAAATAGGGGTTCTAATAGTTATGCTGCTACTTTAGGGTCTGCCTTGAATAGCTCAGCATTTTGATTGTCGTGACCAGGCGCTTTTCCATTTTTTAACCCTTTGATAGCTGTGATGATTTCTTCTTTTCGTGGAATTTCTGTATTTACGTCTAAGTCACTTTCAGTCTCAGGAACATTCAGCTGAGTCTCTGGTGGTTCCTTATTCAGTGTTTCTCTGAAGTGCTCTGCCCATCTTGTTTCCTGTCCCAGTGCTGTGGTGATGAGATTTCCTTGCTTGTCTCTTACTAACGTTATGTTGTTTGCACCTCGTTTTCCACTGATAGTTTTAGTTATTTTATAAACTGTGCTTTGTTAATTTCTCAGTGCTGCCTGCTACGGGTGGTTTGCTCGTTCGGAGCTGATTCTTATTTAAGTTGCGAATGCGTGCTTCGTTCGTTGTATAAGTATTCAACTGAGGGTCAACGTTATGTCCAAGAAGACATTGGTTCCTTACGGATCTCGTTATTATAGTATACACCTTCTTATAGGAAGAGTTCTTCATGCACAATAATAAACATTGTCAGCTCGAACGAACCAACCGTAACGTTATCGATGTGGGTAAGTCTTCGATTTTGAGTCCAATATTTATTAACAAGTTCACATACGAAGACATTTCAAGCAGATATAATATTAACATACAGTTCATTAGAATTTACTTGAATATATAAGCTTATCCGTCCGTGTCATATCGAATTCATGTCAACAGAACATCATGGCTGTGTACATGTGCTGCTGGGATCCAGACAGCCAGAAGTGAGCGCATGAGTCTTGATGAAAATAATCAAATAACTATCATTTATCCTTCTTTCCGTAACGCAGGTTAATCACAAACCTTATAAATTCCATGAGTATAATATTATCTGGACTGACCCTGAGTCCTTATATCAATTTACATAAATACGGCTATTAGCAAAGCCTAACCTTGGAAGGAGGTGAAAACACAACTTCTCGGCTTGACGGACAACGTAACAAGGGTCCGGTATCTAAGTCACGGAGCGTGACCTTATCAACTTAACACGTCACAATTCGACCGTGTTCACAATCCGTGAAGTATCAATTATTAATCTATAATAAACTCTATCACCCTAAAATTGCGCACTGCCAACTATAGCAGACGATATTAATAAGACTACCATAACAATTCCCTGCCCACCGGGGAAAAAAAATAATCTATTACGATCTTACTCACACATCTCAAAAAAAAAAAAATTTAACAAAAACCCGACGTATGGCCTACGATGTTCTGTACAGAACAGTGTCGTGGTCATGTCGATAATATATATATGTAATATACTAACAGTCATACTATACATGGATATTATATTAACTAAAAGAGTGTCAACTGTCGGTAAGTAATTATGCTAAGTAATTATATACCTAAATGAAAGTATGTTTTGACTAAATAATGAAGTGTTTTGTCAAGAAAAGTATTCTAACTAATTAAAATTAAACTAATTAATTATAGTATGTATATAAGGTATCATTAAATTTTTTTAAATTTAATAAACTAAAAGATAGTGTTATAGTAAGCAAATGAGAAGTAAAGACAAGTAAAATGAAGAAAAAGATAAAGTATAAAATTAATTAGTGATTTGTGCTTCAAATTACTCATGTGAATTGAGAAATTACTAATTTATTAAGTTAATTAATTAAAAAAAAAATAAAAAAAAATATTCATACATTTTATGCAAACATCTTAACTAATTTCATATAATAGTTATCACATTCCTAAATAAACTATTTAGAGTATTCACTTGTGTGATATTATTTTTTTATTTTCATCCTTTCTTTCTTTTGATACATTTCATTTTTTTATTATCACACTTCAATTTTATTTTATTCTTTATTAATTTAATAAATATTAAACGTAATAATGTCGGACATGAAGATCCAGCCGTCGTTATGTCCTTTGAGAATTTACGCAAAGTTCCATTTGAGAAGGAAGTTCATAATGTTCCAGTAAGAAAATATTCAAATATGAATGAATGTAAGCTTTCATCGTGTTGAATTAGTCCTTTCAATTTTTGTAGCATAACGATATATGTCCAGACTGGATTCAGATACTTTTTCCGATTATATCGTAACGATATGGAACGAATGGACACTAACCAAAGTCCAAACGTTAGAAACGAACCATTGAAATATGTTCATTGTTCCTTTTTTTTCGGAGATTGTACATATTGGATGATTCCCTGCAAATTATTCGAAGTGTCGTTCCGTATGGAGGTAGTTGATATCATTTTCATCGCAGAAATACATTATAGTTCCAAAGTCAATCTTGTTCAGTCTTTAATTTTCTTAAATGTGTGGACAATTACTATTCGACTTCAGTAGGATGTCTCGACAGAACATCCGCCATGATATTCTCTTGTCCTGGGATGGCTTCGATGACAGAGTCGTACGGTTGTAAGAGGATCGAAAATCTGGCAAGTTTGTGGCTTTTGTGGTTAGAGCGACGTAACGATGCCACCGCTTTCTGATCCGTTTGGATCACGAAGGGAGCTACTAATAAAAATTTCTCCAATTTAGTAATTGCCCAAACTACTGCCAGCAGCTCCTTGTCCACTGTAGAGTATTTTGTTTCAGGCAACTTCAGTTTTCTTGATATGTACATAGTTGGATGAAGTATATCGTCGTGATATTGAAGCAGACAAGCTCCGATACCGTAATTACTGGCATCTGTACGAAGAACAAACTTTTAAGAAGTATCTGGTAACCTCTAAATTGGTGGATTTGAGAAGATTGTCAATATTATGCGAAAAGTTTTGTCGCATTCGTCAGTCCAATTCACCTTCAACGGCATGTCTTTCTTCAACAATGATGACAAGACAGCCGTGATGGATGATAAGTTAGGTACAAATCTACTGTAGTATTGGACTAACCCTAATAAGCTTCTAACCTGCTTCTTCGTTTGAGGAACCGATTAATTTAAAATTTTAGATACCGTAATGGGGACAGTTTGAATACGTCCAGCCCCAATAATATGTCCCAGGAAGGTTATCTCCTGAAACTCAATTTGTATTTTCGTAGGTTTAGCGGTTAAATGTTTTTCCCTTAATATTTCCAAAACACATCTAAGCCCCGAAAAATGTTCCTCAAATGACGAATTAAATAAACATATGTCGTCAATGTATGTAATCACGTCTGGTCTACCTGATAAAATGTGTCGCATCATGCGGATAAAGGTAGCCGGAGCGTTCATAAGCCCAAAAAGCATCACATTCTACTGGTAAAGACCTTGTGGAGTGGAAAACGCTGTGTAATATTTGGCCTTTTCGGTTAGTGGTATCTGCCAATAACCTTTAGTGAGATCTATCTTTGTGAAAAGTGTAGCATTGGATAGACGAGAAAGTAAGTCGTCAAGAATGGGATGTGGTTCGCTGTCAGCTACGGTCTGAGCATTTAGCTTCCTATAGTCAACGCATAGACGAATGTTGTTGTCCTTCTTTCGGACAATGACTAAAGGAGAAGAAAATGGTGAGGTACTAGTCTCGATAATACCTAAAGACAACATCTGCTCAAGTTCCTGAGTCGTTTTGCTGAGAAAATGTAGTGGGACAGAATAGGGATGTACACGAATTGGTGTATCATCATTAAGAATAATGTCGTGAGAGATCACTGATGTGCGACCAGGTATGTCTGTCAGCACATCTGGGAATGATTGTAAGACATCAGCAATCTGATGATGCTGTTGCGGTGTAACCGAAGAAGAGATGGTTACATCCCGCCAAGATTCCGTAGGTTGTAATACAGGTACAGGTACAGGTAAAGGCATCTGTACCTCAGGAAAAGAGGATTCTTCTTCGTGTATCACTGATAGATTAGTATAATGACAAGTTGGTACTACTATGTCATCTAATTCGTGGAAAATAGATTGCAAGTGTTCTGGACGAGTGTGAAATTGTTTGAGCATATATGGTATATTTTTGTGTGTCCCTTAATGTCTAAGACGTAGTCAACGTCAGAAATCTTGTCAATAACCTTGTAAGGACCATTCCATGATATAAGTAATTTATTGTCATTATGTGGAAGTAACACATAAGCCTCATCGCCTGGAAATAGTTGACGTAATCGTCTAGTTCTATTTTGTAAGATTCGAGCCTTAGCTTTCGCAGCCTCAGAAGAAGCTGTTGCCAACTGGCAAGATTCAATGATATTCTTACGACGATTAATTACGTACTCGTATGATGACTGGGTATCCTGAGTCATATCGGCGTCAATTAGTAAGTCTTTTATGAGTCCCATAGGACCTCTTGGTGGAGCGCCGAAAACTAATTCAAATGGAGAGAAGCCAGTCTGTTCATGTGGCACCTCTCGATAGGCGAACAGGACAGCTGGGAGTGCTCTGTCCCAGTCCTGAGGATGTTTAACCGTAACCTTATGTAATAATTGTTTAAGTGTACGGTTAAGCCGTTCCATCGCACCATTACTCATAGGATGATAAATACTACTAAGATTCCTATCTATGTACCATGTCTTCATTACCTCTGTCATAGTATCAGATATGAATTGAGATTCATGGTCTGACAATAACTTCCTAGTGAAACCTACCCTAGAAAAGATAAGATGTAGTGCATCAGCTACATCTGCTGTAGTGGTGGTCTTCAATGGTATGGCTTCTGGCCATCGTGTGCATAAATCAGTGCAAGTGAGGACGAATCTATGTCCTCTGGCCGAAGGTAAGATAAGGACCAATGATATCTATAGCCATTTTGTCAAAAGGTCGCAATGAGATATCACAAGCTTGAATAGGAGCCGTGTGAAAAGCTCCACGTGCTTTAACTTCCTGGCATATAGTACAAGAGCGTACATACTGTGATATATCTCGTGAAACACATGGCCAAAAGAATGAAGATAATACTCGAGATCGTGTCCGAGTATATCCCATGTGCCCTGCACACTGTGAATCATGTGCATGTTAGAGAATATAGCGTCTAAATGCAGAAGGTACCATGACTTGTTGTTTTACCTGAGACTTGTCCATCAAACATCTAATTAATATATCATTTTTAATTGTAAACCAATGTTTGTCTTTATTACTCGAGGTAAGATTATCAAACTTGTTCACCAGAGCAAAACATTTTTTTAAAGATTTGTCTTCCTTCTGTTTTCTTGCAAACGAAGCTCTGTCAATAGGAGAATGAACCTCAATATCTTCTTGTTTGTCTGGTTCCACCTTTTTAGTGTCAACATTCTCTACAATTTTAGTCTGTGCTCTAGTTGTCACTGCATTTCCAGTGCACAGATTGTGTTTCTCCCATTCGATAATTTCTTCTGGGGTACAATCTTTGCTGCCGTGAATACGACCTACCATTAAATCTGCAATAGGATTTTTCAACATGCATACTTTCACATTTCCTGAAAAGATAGGAGTATTAACATGTATTATCGCAGTGGGGTAGAACTCAATTGTACCACCGAATGTCATACATCTGACGTATTCTCCTGTCGCACAACTTGGATGGATCAGTGACTGTCGGACTCCAATAGTTGTAGATCCGGAATCTCTCAATACAGAGACTATAGAACCATTGACTATCCCTCTGTTAAATATCAGAGAGCCTGTTCCATCATTGGCCGCAAGACCTACCTATGGTAGAATGTGTCCGCAATTCAATACTGTCTCTTTTGCTTTCTGAAAAACAAGATTACATTCTGGGCAACTATTTGCCACGTTATAATTCATAGCATAACATGTAGACGACGATTGAAATGGTTTTTCATCATGGGGAACCCCTGGGGTCGTAACAGTAGTAAGTGCCGCCCCGATATTATGATCATAAGTGATGGTCTACGTGACTGAGGCCGATGTCTAGAATAGTTATTAAAATTATTTTGTTGTCCCCCGTGGTGACTATTGTGTCTAGGTCTGAAGCCTTGATTATTCTTAGTCCACCTGTTATCATTGTTATTATTGTTATAGTTGTATGATCGATTATGGTTGGAATAGTGTTGACCATTGTTGTACCTGAATTGAGGTGACTGATTCCTATTTAGCTGTCTACCGCTATTGACGTTCCCATATGTATTATTATTTTTATAATTGTCATTGTGGGAATTATTCCTTCTGTGTGGATAATTCCTATCCATACTATAAGTTCGCGATTTATCCTTACCCTGGAATGCCATATTAGAAGCTACAGGTAGAGGTTCTCTTATTTGTAAGTTAGATATGCTCGCATTGGGATGTGCGGAGCAATAATTTACTGCCATTTCTTCCAGTGCAGCAATTGTAGATGGTTTTCGTTCTTGTATAAAAGAAAAGAACGGTGGACTGATAGAGGATAAAACTTTATCCCTCAGTAACAAATCAACTAATTTGTCGTACGATTTGTTAACACCTGCCAGTTCCACCCATCTGTTATAGGTATTGCGTATATTCGCAATAAAACCTGGAAAGTCTTTATTAGACTCAGGTAGAAGCGTTTTAAACCTAAGTCTGCAGCCTTCCTCATCTAAATGAAACCTTTTAACAATAAAGCTTTTATCGCATCATAATCCACTGCTATTGTAGGATCAGCATTCTCTGTTGCGTTTAATGGTTCACCATCTAAAAATTCATTTAGTTTAAGTGCCCATGCCTGTTTAGGTAAGTTATTTGTTTTGCATACCTGTTCAAACCGTGCCAGGTATGGTGAAAGGTCGTCAAGGTTCAATTTAAAATGTGGTAATTTAAAGTTATAATAAGGTTTGTTTTGATTGGATGAAGATCCGTTTTGAGAATTATCAGTCTGGCTCGTAGTAGCACTTTGTGCCTGTAATTTTGCAGTTTCAAACTTAAGACGTGCCAATTCCATTCCTTGTTGCCTTATAATTTCCTCTCGTTTCAATTTATTCTCTTCTTCAATCCGTAACATCTCGTCCCTTGCTGCTTTTCTTTCTTCTTCTCGCCTAGCAAGTTTTTTTTTGTTCTTCCATCTCACGTTTAGCAATTTCTCTTTGCTTTTCTAACTTAAGTTCGCGTTCTTCTTCCTTTTGTTCAGCAATAGCCAGTTGTTGTTCTGCAAATTGATGAGGTTCTGGTCCTTTGTAACCATAATCCTTCCCAATCTTAACAAAGGTGTCAAGAGTAGCCATATTAATTCAACAATATGCCTCCTCAGTTAAATATTTAATTATATGTATGTGTACAATAAATTAATACTCAATATAATCAACTACAATATTATAGTACTATTAGTTGTAAGTTCCACAACTATTTTGTAACTAAATAATTTATATCAATAATGTTTAAACATTACATTATCCCAATGTATTATACCCTTATTAATTTATGGTGCTGAATGTATATCATGCACCTAATATCAATATTCAATAATTATGGGTATTGTCCCTCCAATTATGTTATTTAATAATATATATGTGTCCAGTGAATACTGTAGTACTAGGAAAGTGTACTAATTAACACCTAATATGTCTGTCATGTTCAAGACAAACCATAAATGTATAATTATTTATTAATATATATATATATGCTATTATGCCCTAGTCATAATATAGAAATGATAGTGTCTTGGACTACTACTGCAAATTGTTGACATCACCTAAGTCATCGAATAATTTAGTAAAAATTAATTAAATTAATTTAATATCCTAAAGAGAGTCAATTTATCATAATATAATTACATTATTAATTTATGAAATGAATAGTTACAATACAAACAATTAACTAAAGCTTTACAGACAAAAGCACGATACAAAAGTGACAATTTCACAGACATAAATGATTTTATAAACCAAGCAGAACAAATCGGAAGTATTAGAATAAGGTCAAGGATTTAACCAAATCGAGATTGAATCTACGTACATATAAACTGATGACGTATACATGGACTCATAACGGTTAATACAATACCTATATAAAACTAAATGAAAGATAGGTCAGAATGGACAAGATAGATTACTAACAATAATACAGAAATGAATAAAAATGAAACTGAATATATCAAAATACACCGATTATACACAGCATTTCACACCTAACATCAAAAGTCAAATAATTACAAATGCAAACGAAGTGTCCATCGGCAAGACTTCAATGGTTTCTTTGCAAAATGGAATTATTTAACAGCCCTAAAGAACAATCAGAACTGATTCGGTCATCCGAATGGTAGCTGTAAGTTCCACAACTATTTTCCACAACTGTAGCGTAATGGTAGCTGTAAAATATACTGTGGAAATATCTAAAATCTGATTGTCTATATATTTTTATCTAAAATAGACAGACTACTTTTTTCTCTAAACTTTAAGCCTGCGATTG